>JANTPZ010092867.1:0-12065 GCA_025593235.1 Vachellia pachyceras
ATTCTTTAATACAATATTAGAGTACTAAATTAATGATTTATTTGTGGTTTTAAAAAAAGTAGAGAGTTAATGGTTATTCACAAAGATAGAGACAGTGAAATTCTAAGAAACATATGAAATGAAACCAAACACCTCGTGGCAGATTTTGGATTGTTAGGTTTCAGAGCAGCTGTGGATTGCTTTATCATAGCTGATTTAGAAGTAGATAAAACTTCAGTATAAATCCCATTCAGAGAGATGAAAAAATGTCCTAAACTGCCACAATTTCCCTTTCTACTTCGAACCTTTGAAGGGATTTATTTCTCCAAGCTATCATACTCCATTGTAATGGTATAAAATATAAATTACTACGTACAAAATGGATGCTTAAACCACCGGAACAAAGTATATGCCATTTGACAAGACAAGTCTCTCTTGGCGTCATATTTTGAATTGGGTTAAGTTGTTTGTTTTTATGTATAGAAGGATCATAGGACTATACATTCTCATTGAATAAGGAAAAGGTCAGGATATTATTATCAACAAAGGGAAAAGAAATGGTCAGGATGCTAAACTTATAACTGAACAAGCATAAATGGAAAAGCTGTAAACAGCACATAACAGTAGCTTACCAATGATCATTCACGAACTTGACTTAGCAAGGCCAAATCCTATATATATATATGATGTGTGGTAGGAGTTTCTGAATGACTTGAAGCAATTACTACTGAGGCTACAAATTATTTAAAGAGTGAAACCTCCATCTACACATATAACTTGTCCAGTGATATATGAGGCAGCGGGAAGGCAAAGAAAAGCAGTCATTCCTGAAATCTCTTTAGGCTCCCCTATTCTGCCAGCCGGAATTTGAGACGCGAAAATATTTGCTGCATTCTCTCCCAGTCTTAATTTTTCCTGACAAAACAAGTTAAAACAAGCATTATAAAGTATAAACAGTGCCAAGTCTTACTTGATTACATGAATCTAAATTTATAATGAGAGAGACCCATGAATCTAATGCCTTTGAGTTCAAATCCACTTGCATGTTCTCTCAAAAGGATCTCTTTGGCATGTGATGTTCTCTTGATTACCAACATGACAATATCATAATATTATGTAAAAATCCCAATATACAGGCTTTCATGAAGTAATAAGAAACACGAGCAGGAAAGTGTTTATAGTCTGTATAAAGGAATATTTTATGTGATTTCAAACATACTCTGAAGATCGAATGAAACAGAATGCCTAAAAGAATTTGCACAGCACGTATCAATCACATAGTTTTGGCCTTTTATTTGATTGTATCGAAAGCCCCAATGAATTGGGATTTCCATTTTGGGTCAGGTCATTTCGGGGCAATCGGATCATTTATGATTAAGAGGATAAGCTTCAAGAGACAGAGCCATGCAGTACCCCTCTCATGTACATGAGAATACTAAAACATAAGTGCAGGACAATGACATGCTTATATTAATACCAGGAAAAACTCTAAAAGTACGGTCATCACAGCTCCAGATGCTATTGCATTGACACGAATATTATCCTTGGCCCATTCCGTTGCCATGTACTTGGTGATTTGATTTATGGCTCCTGTATCAATCAAGTGACTCAAAGAAATCAGGTAATTAGATTATTGCTCTGAGGCGAAGCAGATGATTGATGAGAGTGGAAAAAAAGATATATTTACCTTTAGAGGCTGCATAGGCTGACGCACCAGGGAACACTTTGATACTGCAAATAGTGGAGATATTTACAACCGCACCGTAACCTGATGCTTTTAGAAGAGGGTGTGCTAGTTGGCTTAAATGGTAAGTAGCCTCAAAATTGGTGCTCATGAGAGTTGATATGTCTTCAGCTGTGTGATCCAGGCTTTCCTTAACATCAGTGTTCCCAGCATTGTTTATCTAGCAAAGAAACATGATGATGTCTAAAGGATAAGGATAACTTGTAGAGACTTAAGACAACTCCCCCACATATAAAAATGACTAAAATATATCTTTCTGTGCTATGCATAGAAGAAGCCATGGTTTCAAAAGTATACAACTTACAAGGATGTTGAGCTTTCCATGAAAAACGGCATCAACAGTTTGCATTAAACTTTGACGTTGGTCGCGAGAGTCTACATCGCAGACTGATCCAGTCACACTAAATCCTTTGCTTTTCCACTCTTTCAAACAATTGTCAATGTCAGCTTGGTTGCGTGAACATATATGCACAGCTGCTCCAAATTCAGCCAATTCTTCTACTATGGCATACCTATTTCCAACTCAGTGAACATAAATCAGTTTTGGAAAATCACTACCAAATAGAAAAGAACTTGGAAGCAAATAGAAGAAACTAATATAGCTAACCCGATGCCCCGGGTAGCTCCGGTGACAAGAGCAGTCATCCCACTCAGTGACCATCTCTTGCCGTTGAGTATAGTTTCAGCCATTTATGTTTAGTATTCTCTTATATATATATATATATATATATAAGCCAACAAGTGTCTGTGAGGTTGTAATTGAATGATTGCGAGTGATATAAATATATAAATTAAGTGCACAAGTTGGAAAAATTTGACATGGTGGTTAGAACGAGCCACACTGCTCTGTATAAGTCATCTATACATAGTGAAGCTTAACAGAACGATACAACAATACGGAGGCGGAGCAATTATTAGGACCACATACGGCAATATATGGCATTACACAAGAATGAGATATTTAGTAAATTAACAAAAGTACAGGCCACATATTTTAGAAAGAAACAAACTCTTTAAAAGTCTTTCTTGACTTTATATGATATGATCCCTTTGATCTTTGGAAACACCCGGCCCCAGTTTTTTGCGGTCTATAATAATGCAAAGGATTTGTTTAATTTAGAAAATTTGGAAGTTGTCTCTATTAGAGTAATTCCAGCTGTAGTCACAGTTCAGATAGCTTTGCCAGCCATACTTGGTTAAGATAACTTTAGTTAGTTAGCCATAGTTAGCCAACTTGGTTGGTCCAGTTATGCGGACTTGGTTGGTCCAACTTAGTTAGTTAGCCATAATTATAAAGAATTCATCTCTTCTGTCACTATGTAAGATATTAAAGTTCAATAATACATATTTGTTTTCTCTTCTTCCTCTGTATCTCTCTCTCTTTTTCTTCCTCTAAAATGTTAACAATCACCTGAATTTCTACAATTAATTTGTCCAGAATTTTCCAGTTGGGCTAAAAGATGCCAGGAAAATGAAAAACGTGTAAAAAATTAAAACCACTATCTATTTTCATTATATGAAGGAGAACTCAGTGTAATAAAATTTACCAAAAAAATTACTACTCAGAATGCCGTCAACAAGGTGAAACAAAAACATTACATTCGGGAACATGTTGGCCAGGTTGCTCAGAAGGGCTAAAGAGTGATGACTAATGCAGAAAAGAAAAATAATTATAATTCTTCATCAATGATTCAGCTAACAGCAATTTAACCAACTCAAACCTCCTAATCAGTTGTAAAGAGACAAGAGTAGAAGAGTAAAAACAAAGACAGTTTCATTCTTTTTGACATGCGATTAGTGTGCTAGACTAGTTGAACTATTTGGCCTCCATCAGCGCATATAACTTGTCCAGTGATGCATGAGGTAGCAGGAAGACAAAGAAAAGCAACTATTGAAGAAATGTCCTTAGGTTCTCCCATTCAACCAACAGGAATATCAGACGCTGTAACATTTGCTGCATTTTCTCCTCTTGATTTTTCCTGAGAACACAAATTATAACAATGCGCGTTACAAGCAGTCCCAAGTCTCACTTAATTTTCAGGAAACTAATAAGCTGTTGGCAGCAATGATGGAAAATCTAGTTCAAGTCGTGCTCGAAGATACTGTCATCGAGAGTTATTCTGTCACACACAAGAACTACAGCATATGCCTGATGTTTAATGTTTGATACCATGCAAGCCTCTAAAAATAAGGTCATCACTGCTCCGGCTGCTATTGCATTGACACAAATATTATCTTTTGCCCATTCCAATGCCTAGTTCTTGGTGATCTGATTTATGGCTCCTAAATCAAATTATATATATATGCACAGATTTTGTATCATTCAAAATACTCAATTGTCATATAGAATTTGATTGCCACTCAGATGATTGGTGGGAAAAAATGGTTTACCTTTAGATACTGCATAGACTGAAACACCAGGAAAAGCTTTCAAACCTGAAATAGAGAAAATATTTACTATGGAGCCATATCCTGAAGCTTTTAAAAGGGGATGTGCAAGTTCGCTCAAATGGTAAGTTGACTCAAAATTGGTGTGCATTATAGTTGATATATCTTCAGCAGTATAATCTGTGCTTTCATTAGCTATCACTGTGGCTGCGTTGTTTATCTAACAGAAAATAACTTGATGAGGTCCATTGAAACATAGTTAATTCAGCAAAGAAATGTGATCATGTAAACGACCGACTGAGACTTCAACATGTCAACAAATCGACTTAACTCTTCGAGCCTTTTTTTTCCATAAAAATCCGTTCACGGAACTCAATTACAGAATAATAGAAGTAGTGTTTAAGCTTGGGCTGAAACTTCAATTTAAAAAATTTCTTCTGGTCAAATTTAGGTGAAAATAAGAAATTTTAAATGCATCTTTAATTGGACTTGGGATCAAATTCACACATATAATTTCATGTAGCTTCTTCTGGGATTTAAAAAGGGAAATTTAGCGGAGAAATATGAAGTCGATTGCATGCAGAGGCTATGAGTTTAGTAAATTATCACTAAGCCTTCCAATCTTCATTGATTTTCAGGGGACATTAAGAGGCATTACAAACAATGACAAATACAACAACAATAAGAAAAGGAAGAAGCAAATGGAAGAAAGAGCACACAGGCTATAAATGAGAGAAACTTGCAAGGATGTTGAGCTTTCCATGAAAAATGAAGGCAACAGTTTCACTTAAATCTTGACGTTGGTGGCGAGAGGGTACATCACAGACTGATCAAGTCACACTAAATCCTTTGCCTTTCCAATCTTCCGAATAGTTATCTACGTCTGCTCGGTTTTCTTTTTTGTTGATACATTGTCTGCTTGGTTAAAATGAAAGAGTTCACGTGCATTCGATCACCAAAACAGATTCAAGACAAATTACTGCTGATCTGTGTGAGGTGGTTTTGGTTGTGTTCAAAAGTAGCATTACTTTTGGCGCTACAATCCAATACTTGCATATGGTCAATATAAAGAAAGTTACAAGTAATGCTTGCGTGAAACTAAATAGACCCTTCAGGAACTCCTTATATTAATTATAGCTGTAGTTAAATAGAAATAATATATATTACTGTCTCCCCCGGTCTCAGTCATACAAAGCTAGACCATTGGTTTGTTTTTATTCTAAACATAAGAACTCAATTAACTTTACCTCCCAAATTTATAAATTTTTCCTCTAAAAGTATCTCTATTAATTACATGAGTTTCCATTAAAGGATAGTTACAATACACATGATTAAAAGGGGTATTTTAGAAAAAAAATCAACACATGTTTATTATAAATAACTAATTTTACGAATTTCCTTAATATATATTTACAAATTAGTTATTTGGTTTTTATGTCAAAGAGGGAAGGGAGCATTGTTTATTAAAACTTGTCAATCTATTGTTTCCATAGCTGAAGGAGCTTCTTATTGCTCTTGAAAAGTTACTACGTACAAAAACATGACATTTGAAATGGGAATGGTAATTTCATGAAGACGCCAATCTCTGCATACTCCTGCGCTGTAATTGAAGTTTTACTTTTTTGGTGTCAGTTAATGTTTCTGTAATTGAAGTTCACAGCTCAGCATCTTCCTCCCACCTTCCCCAAGAGTTATGCACGTTAGAGAATGTGGTTTCATTCTCTTCTCCCATAGTTCTCTTTATGTGTCTTGAAGAGATAGATAGTGATAGAGAATAAATTTAATGAGATGGAGAAAATAAATACTAGATTTTTTAGATATAGGTATATATATTAGATTTTCCTTTCTATCAAAATAACTTAATTTGATTGGACTTATCTCAAGACTATATATCTTTAATTCATTGTCCAATAATTACTGTGAGACTCTTAAATATATTTTAATAAAGACTCCGTAAATGCAACAAATTGTATAATACTCCATTCAATTCTAAATATATAACCTATTTACCTAAATTGATTAGATCAATAATTTTAATTAAGTTAATTAGTATGATGTGATTTTCTAAAACACCCAAATCACCTTCTTTGATTCCCCCTCTCTTATTTGATTACTCTTGAAGGAGCATCATTAGGGGTAATTTGATATAAAATTGATAAAAATTAGAAATAGATCTTACATTTAAGATCAAAATCAACTATCTAATTAGATTCTACGTTAAGGATTAAAGAAGTATTAAAATAGAGTTGGTTTTGCTTAATAGTAGTGTATGACAAGAAAGAAACCCTTCTAAAACATAATTTTTTTGGGTCCTAAGTGCAGAGGATGTCGTTAAATTAGAAAAATAATGCCATTTTTTCCCATGAAACTTCAATACTAATTGTCTAGTTAGGCTAAAAGAAGGTAACAAATATCAGTTTGTCATCCAAGTAATAAAAATACATAGTCAAGAGAAAATAACTTGCAGACCTCCAAGATCTTAACTTTGAAGGACATATGACTTCTACATCACTACTTATACAAGTAATGTCATTTCAATTGGCTCTGAATTAAAAGATAATATTTTTACCAATTGAGCATTATTATGAAGAAGTTTTTGTTTCTACTTTGAAGTCTGATTTTTTTTTAAAGGAACCATTTAAACAGAGAACCCTCCATCTGCTATTATAATTTGACCAGTGATGTAGGAAGCAGCAGGAAGGCAAAGGAAAGCAACTATTGCCGATATCTCCTTAGGCTCTCCTGTGCGATTCATAGGAGTTTGAGATACTATAGAATTCACTGCACTTTCTCCACCAGCCTCTTTCTGTCACAGGAACAAAGATATTGAGCATCGATTCTCACTTTAAAAGTAAACATGATTTCATATAACTAAGGTTATTAGAGATATTATCTCCTTTGACAAATTAAACTGACTTTTCAATGCAATACTCTTGAAAAGTGACCAGATGATAATGAATAGTGATCAAAATGAGTGTAGATGTATTATATACTAATGATATGCCTCACCATGGATGTAAACTAATTAGACATGCTTGTAAGTTTTATTACCAAGCTAGAGTCCAAAAGTGAGGTCTTTATAGTTCCTGGTGCGACTGCATTTACACGAATATTATCCTTTGCCCATTCAAAAGCCAAATTCTTTGTCACTTGATTCATAGCTCCTGATATGAATCAAATTACGCACATAATGAGTTAATTTGCTCAAAATTACCAGGATAGATTGTCACAAGTAATGCTTGGAATTTGAAATTACACATTAAACTAGTATGCTCTAGAATCTTAGAAATACACTTGTTCCTTCCTGAAACTTCTTGGCCCATCATCTGTTAACGGTTGCAAAGAAATTCCATGGACTAACAAAACCAATAAGATCTAAATAGTCATGACATTAATCATTATGAGATCAAAATGTATGTTTAATTGCATAGATATACCTCTGGATGCTGCACAGGCAGAAACAAGAGGCAAAGCTTTGACACTGACAATGGAGGAGATATTAACTATGGCACCATATTCTGAAGCTTTAAGAAGTGGGTGTGCAAGTTGGCTCAGATGGTAAGCAGATTCAAAATTGGAGCCCATAACAGTGGATACATCTTCAGCGGTTTGATCTGTGGCTTTGCTATATATGATTGTCCCGGCATTGTTTATCTAACACATGCAAAACAACCTTTGAAGTCAATTAATTGATGGTTAGGAAATTGAAACATCATCGTGCATGTCTAAAGGATAACAAATAGATACTAGAAGAAAAAATTAAACAATCTTAGGGCCTGAGAGAAACTTACAAGGATGTTGAGCTTTCCATGAAAAATGGAGGCAACAGTTTCCATTAATTCTTGACGCTGGTGACCTGAGATCACATCACAGACTGATCCAGTCACACTAAATCCTTTACTTCTCCACTTTTCTAAACACTTATCGATCTCTGCTTGGTTACGGGAACATATATGCACAGCTGCTCCAAATTCCACTAGCTCTTCTACAATGGCATGCCTATATATATATATTGAATAAAAACCTGGAATTCATTACTTAAAAACTATAATAGTACATCAGTCAAAAGACAAAAAACTAACTAATGGCTACTCTTTCATCAACCAATAAACAGAGAAAAAGTTTGAATGAAACAGAAGTAAAAACAAGTTACCCAATGCCTCGGGTTGCTCCGGTAACAAGAGCAGTCATCCCACTTAGTGACCACCTCTTGTCTTTGTAAATCAACTGTGTTTCACTCATTTTCTCTAACAGTGGATGCCTCGGAGAGGATGATTAGAGCCAACAATGATGAAACCTGCCAGTTTCTGTGAGGTTCTCGTGATATGAAACGCACGGACAAGATATTTGTGGTCGTATTCAAATACTTGCACGTGATAGTGACAGCTAAGTATTTATTGAGGATCTAAATGTGTGCTTGGGAATCCAATGATCTCACACAAATTAAAGTAAATAAAGAGAAAAGTTTTATCTCGATTTATGTAAACATAATTACAATGAATTTACCAAAATGCACTAAGTGGAAGCAGAATCGCAGAAGAGAAAAGTTGTCCACAGGGGAAAATTATTGTAAATATTATGTGTGGGTGTATTAAAGAAAGAGATCTAAGTATATATATAATAATGTGATGTTGGATTAGTAAATGGGTTAAAAGGAAGAATATGTTAACATACGTCAAAGGGCCAGCGGAGATAATATGGCAATTTTCCCTACCCCTTTATATGTAGGTTAAACATGGATTGAGTACATTTTATCATAGATTTTTGGAAAAATCCAAAATTACTTTATGCATAAAATAACTTACTAGAAATGCCATTATAAAAGTGAAAATGTGTGATAGAATTTTAAATTGGATTTCAACCAATTACTTTAATTGGCTTTAAGAGTATATTTAATGGCTTTTAACATGTTTTATCATGATTGAAAATGTTGTTGTGCGTTGTGCAAATTCAACGTGTTTTCAAATGTTTTCAATACCAAAGATGAAACCGATTGCTCCGTAATGTTAAATCACTGTATGGCAATTAAATTGGTAATCATATGGTTTTTAATTGCTCAATGTCCATGAAGTTCATGTCCCATATAAAGGCTTCAAATGAGAGGTTCAAAAAAGAACATAAGAGCTTTGTACTCATCTCCTCCTCCTAGTGCATTCTTTTTTTGCTTGCTGAATTCTATTACCTTCTTCTAGTTCTGTCTCCATGTATCCTTACAGGAAGAATCCATTTAACCTTGGGGAGTGCCGCAACTTGCTTTGCCAGTAGTCACGGAATAGCTTTTAAGAACAGTATCCTCAGACTCAACTCGAATTAACTGTTTATTTACAGGTATCATTGCCAACAGGTGGGGTACAACATTGGAGATGAGATAGAATATCCACTTATACTTATGGGCTACATACAACAAAAATAATAAAGAAGTTTGAAATACGAGTTCACATGTTGGCTTTAGACAAGTAAATAAATGTGTAGACTAGCTTGCTCACCAAATATTTCTCTGTTTTGATCTAACTGTTGAACGTGGCTACGAGTTCCTAAGAAGAAAAAGGTTTACCAACTAAACTAACTGTTATCATTTAAAAAAAAACCCAAAAAAATGTAGGGGTTCGTGACAATCAAGAGGCCTACAGAACCATAAACAGTGTGTGAGTGGACTAAGGCCCAGACCAGTGGGCCTGCCGTAGAATAATGCCCCTCTGATGTTATTCTGTTGTTTTCCTTTGAGGCTTGACGTTGTTTCGGTGTTTTCGGTTGCATACTTAAATTCGGCTTCCTTGATCTGTATGGATTTTTCTTTTTGGTGCACATTCATTCTTTGGATTTTGGAATAGGAAGGAATTGGTCTTTCATTTAAAGGCCCAAAAAAAACCAGCTTGTCATCCCAAATGATAAGAATGCATCGGAAAACGTGTATGCATATCGGGGGGAAATAACTTGCAGATATTGGCTTTGCACGTGAGCTGCACGAGTATCCGTTTGAAAAATCGTTGGAATAATGATTTCACACAATCTAATATAAGTATTTAAGAAGAGTTTTATTTTAACTTACGTGAAAGTCACTCCAAACGGTATACTCAAACAGGCACTTAGTGCACATGTGGCATCAAGTTTGGTTCACTTAAAATAACGCCATGTACTTGAATTCTTGAAAAGAAAGTTTCAACTCAATAGTTTTTGGGATAACTTCCGAGAAAAATGATTTTTGGGAATAAAAGTAGCTTCAAAATCAAAATTAAAGCAATTTTTTTGTGAGTTTTAACTTTTTTTTATTTGAACATTTTGAAACAGATTTTTTTTATAGATCATTCAAACAAAATTTTGTTATGCTAACTTTTTTTATAAAATATATTCAAATATATATAAATGATATCATACCAACTGAATTTTAACCTAAAAGTAACTTACAAAAATATATTAGGATAAAAGTCAATTTTGAAGGGTGATATCTAGATTTTAATGAGAGAATTTAGCATAGAAAATCTCTACTTTATTGAATAAGCATCAGGCCTATATATATATAGGCGTAACAGAAGCAACGAAAAATAAGCAACCTATAGCTAACAAACTTCCAAACGAAAAGACCGCTTCTAAAGCTAAAACTTCCACAAAAAGTGGGATTTATTTACTAGCTAAATCTTGACTAATTCCTAACAATTCCTCCCTTAAACTAATGCTCACAGCATTCAGTTTAGATTTTTATCTGCAGAAACTCCCAACATTGCACGCAACTTCAGAAAACCATCCACCTTAAGCGGTTTTGTCATCACATCAGCTATTTGCTCCAAAGTGTTGGAATGAACCAGCTTTACAGTACCTTCTTGTGTAAGTTCTCGAAGGAAGTGAAAACGAACATCTATATGCTTACTCCGACCATGCATTACAGGGTTTTTTGAGAGCTTGATTGCAGAACTATTATCACAGTGGATAATTATTGTATCTGGTTGAGTCTGATCCAGAGTTCTAAGCACCCTTTTTAACCAAATTGCTTGACAAGCACAAGTCGCCGCTACAATGAATTCTGCTTCAGTAGTTGATAGACTGACAGTTGGTTGTTTTTTAGAAGACCATGACACAACCCCTGAGCTTAAAAGGAAGACATATCCTGATGTACTTTTTATGTCGTCCAAATCACCAGCATAATCACTATCAGTGTATGCTATAAGTTCATCACTTCCTCCCTTCTTGTAGAAAATTCCATGCCCTACTGTTCCCTGCAAGTACCTCAACACTTTTTTTGCTAGTTGTGAATGAAGCTCAGTGGGATTCTCCATATACCTACTCAAAAGGCTTACTGCAAACATCATATCTGGACGTGTTGCAGTAATATACATAAGACATCCCACCATTTGTTTGAAACTGGTCTTTGATTCCTCCCTCATCCTTGAAGAGCTTGAAACCAGGAACTATTGGAGTTTGGACAGAATTGCTTTGATCCATTCCAAAACGCTACAATATCTCACGAGCATACTTTCTTTGACCAATGAAGATTCCATCAGTTTTCTGCATCACTTCGAGACCAAGAAAGTATTTCATCTTTCCAAGATCAATCATATCAAATTCATGCTTCATTGACTTCTTAAACTCCACAAACATTAACTTATCATTTCCTGTAAAAAGAAGATCGTCAACATATAAGCTTACAATTAGTATGTTACCCTCTTTGTTAATTTTGACAAAGAGAGTATGCTCATAATCACATTTCTGAAATCCTTCTTTTATGAAGTATGCTTCAATACGGCTGTACCAAGCACGTGGAGCTTGTTTAAGCCCATAAAGAGCCTTTTTTAACTTGTACACTTTCTCCTCCTTTCCTTTTTGGATATACCCACACGGTTGCTCAACAAAAACATCTTCAATTAGTTCACCATGTAAGAATGCAGACTTTACATCTAATTGATGAATGGGCCACCCTTTTTGTGCAGCAAAAGCAATCACCAGTCGAACCGTCTCCATA
>JANTPZ010092868.1:0-13951 GCA_025593235.1 Vachellia pachyceras
TAAGAATAAGAATGAATAAAAACAAACTAATTAGTTAGCATATAACCCAAGTGTATCTCAAAATAATTATGAATACAGATAGATATATAAAACTGTTTATTCATTAATATAATATTAGGGATTAGAATTCTACTGACATTCTTTTAGTGCAGTCGTACAATGCCAAATATTAAAAAAGATCTTAAATACTATAAAAATGCGGGAAAATATTGAATTTTCACGTAGATTTTGTGCAATATAATACTTCTTCAAAGATTGACACACCACTCAGATCATAGTGATTACAATTTAAAATTTAAAATGAAACCAAGAGATCCTTACAGAAGTATATACATGTGAACAACGAACATCATCAACCCAAGCAAATGCAGAGCTTTCCATTAGGAATTAGTGTGCTTATTTAGTTTGCACATTCAAACCGCATCACACGTAAGTTGATATAAAACTTCTCTCACATGTTTACTTTGTAATCCATAAAATCACTCTCCCAACGGATTCTAAAAAACACACAGTGACACAACTTGCACTCTGAAACTTGTCTTTCAAAATATTCTTGCAACTTTCTATATACCGATCAAATGTGCAAGGATCGAGTTGGATCATTAATGCACACTCCCCATTATGTACTCCCAACATCCGCAGCCACGTCGCCGCCACAAGCAACAATTTCTTCGCCGTCGGACAGAGATTAGATTCTGAGAAGAAAAGGAGAAAAATGACTTAGAGGATTCAGATGTTCGAGGATGTTAAGATAAGGAACCTTTTAAATATCTATGAGGCAGAGGGATGAAAATTTTTTGTAGAGATTTAGAGAATCTCGAACGAGATATTGTCATTCATGACATGTGTGCAAATACTTTTGAATGTTTCTTAATCAGTACAAATATTTCCCATGATTACATATGACCTTATCATAGAAAATCAATTTGATTATAGTAAGTTTTCTAGTCGTATCGTTAAAACCTTTAAGAACGTTTCAGATCTTCCCCTTTAGTAAGAGTTAGTTTTGCTAAATGAATAAAAGTATTACCTGACAGAGAAAATAACATGCAACTTTAGCAACAAAGCTTTTAACCAAAATTGTTTGACACAATTAAGTTTTAAAAGGTATAAAAAAATATACATAATCTTTTAAAAATGGACAAATTTTAACATGTCCGTTAAATAGACCCAAAGCTCTATTATAAAATTAGAGAGAAAATAAGTGGGTCCCATATCAAATAAGAGACAAAAGTTTTGACCAATTTAATGAAATTACTCCATTTTTAAAAGATTGTATCTACTTTTACACCTTTTAAAATTCAATTGTGTCAGTAGCTCTTATTAAAAAACTATGTTATTAAAATTGCACATTGATCCTATAATATCTGGTCCCTCAAGTCTTGTCATTATCTTAGTTTTGAACAATCAAATTTTAAAACAATGATTTTTATTCCATCAAGTTTCATTTCATTTAAAATATTAGTCCTTGTAATTTTATAAAAACTTGATCATTTTGGCTCTTGAGAGACAAAAACCACTTGTTTGAAATTTGAGGGATCAATGTCAAAATGATGGTAAAATTAAAGGATAAAATGTTATATTAACCCAAAAAGTTTATTGTTGTAATGTGATTTATATTTAAATATACTTTTGTTTCAACAAAAGCCTGTTTGAGCGAAAAGCCTTTTTAAATAGTGGCATGAAAACTCATTGGTAAATGAGAGGTTACGAGTTTAATCCGCATGTAAAATAAAATTCGTTAGTGCATAATACTTCAATTCAAAAGTAAAAAAGTTTGTTTAAATATCTAAGGCTTTCATAATACCAAAAGCTCCAAAAAGTGACTTCTGTTATGAAAATTATATTAATAGATGTTGATAACTCTGAATTCTTTGGATTTCTAGTAAGATTCTTCCGCTACATTTCTAACACTTTATAACCTCTCTAATGAATTACTTGAGATGGTTTTTAATAGTTATTATCATTATTTTTTTCTTTATAAAATTATAACCATAGCATTAGACTTTAAGGCGTATAAATAAAGATCATGTACAAAATGTTTAGGAACACATGTAAAGGGGAAATGATTCATTGTTTCGTCTCTCAAATTTTTGTTCTACTATTCTATTCTTATACTATTAAACCTTTTCACTTTATAAAACTTTATTAGCGTAGGTCTGTTCCAAAGGTTTGAGGTATAAGCCCTTTATAAATCAATATATTCTTGCAGTATATAATATCTATTAATTTTCTTCTACACGGTTATCCCTTCTACCCTATTATCATGTGCAATTTTAATTTTCTATACATTTACTATATATTATGTTGTTCTTCTATGTATTTATTTTGCTATTCTTTCCATACATGTAAATTTTCTTATTTAATTCTATGTTATTCTCTATTATCTATTGTTATAATTTTTTTATTTTAATTTATGTTATGATGTTATTTTATCTGTTGTCATTTTTATTTAAGGTTAATGTGAAAAGTATTAAAATACCAATTAAATTTTCCAAATGTGTGTGCGGTACATAAACTTTTTTAAGTTGTGAAAACACCCATGAAATTCTCGAAATACGGCAAAGGTACTACATCCATCGAAACTTTTTGCTTTTACGGGCCCCACCAAATCTTTTAGATTATTATTTTAAGAAATTTATAATTAAGTCCCAGAATTAATGAATGAAAGATCATAAAGATTTAAAAAATTACCATAAGGTCTCAGGAGTAACTGCTGAGGTTGTCATTAACAACCTTACCGACCTTCATTAACAACCTCAACAGTTACTCCCGTGATCTTATGGTAATTTTTTAAATTTTTAGAATCTTTCATTGATTAATTCTCTTGGATTTAATTGTAACTTTTCATGCTCTTTCTCTCCCTCTTTCTTCCTTCCTCAGCCCACCTTCTCTCTCTCTTGGTTTTTATAACACGAGAAACCACAACATTGCTGTGCTAAGTCCCACTCTGATCTCCAGTCTCCATACACAAACGCACAAATAGGCATTGCCTTGGGTCCATCACCAGTTCACCACATCCCTGGAATAGGCACTTAGAGCTCAACATCAAGAATGCTAGCTACTGTGTTCTCTCCCAACTATATATAAACATCATTACATTTCTATATATATACATATCAATTTATATTACAAAAGTCAGCTAATTCTTATAATAAAGATCTGTATTAAACTTTAATCTCCCCAAAAATTGGTCAACCAATACGTCTTATATCACGTAACAAGGCAGTTTCTTTATCATTTGAGAAGTTAGGAATGCGGGTGCTATGCTTAGCATAACATCATTGTGTGTTATATCTGATGTGGAGCGAGCGAATATCAACTGATATAACACACAATGATGTGAAACCAAGCATAGCACCCACAGAGCGCGCGCACAGACATAGCCACCGACTTTGGAATACGCTTTCTGCATTGTGTTCGTATTTACGGAGCACGTAGAAAGGGCACACCATAGTTCCGTGAAGCTTCCTCCAAGAGCCCTACATTTATACATATAAATATTCTTTTGCATTCTCCAGTAATATTTTGAGTAGTTTCATTTTTCCTGCTGAATTATTGTTGCAGTTAGAAGGAGATATGAAACTGGATGACCGGACAGCCACCAGCATGCTTGCTTTCAGGAGACCGGACTCTTTCGAGCAACACAGAACCACCGCAGCGGAGGAGGTGATGCAGATCGACATGTCTGCAACTCAAAGCTCAGTGGCAAGGTACGTACGCAGTGTATCATCTCTGTCCCTCGATTCAACATTCCACTGATCTTCACTGAGCACTCTTATACTAATTTATCCTTAGGAAATATTAAGCACAGGGGTACTGTTTTGAGCAACGAACAGATCTTAATTATTCTATGTACTTTTACCATTATGTACATAAAAGAGGAGCCGTATCTGAGGTGAAAATCTCACGTACCATTCTGAAACGGAGATTCTTTGAACCGAGTCACGACCGTGATGGACGTCGGCTCAATCGGAAGGAAATTATGCAAAGGCTATACAGAATTATTAAAATTGAGAAAGTTAATTAACTACTGTATTTATCATTTTTTTAAATTAATCTATTTGATTCATAAACTAATATAAAATCTCCTAGTATACTAAGTATTTTAGAATATTTCTGTCATTTTTTGGTGAAAATATTTGTTCATTCCTTTGTTTATACAGGAAGAAACTCCACGCGGTCATTATGTTTCTGATAACTACATTAAGTGGCTATATTCAAGTTGAATACCAATCCACAACAAAATCTCCATTTGATGACCATGCCACCATCATGGCCGCCATTTGTGTGAACCTGTGCCTCTATGCTCTGTGTTTGCTTGCAGAATTTAAACTTCAAAGTGAAGAGACTTACCTTGCCATCATCAAAACCTTTGGTCCGCTCCTAGGATTTCTTGTCCTTGTGCTACTTCTTAAAATCTTAGTACCATTGCTGGGCACAATCGCATTCATTGTATGGGCTTCCTTCCTATTGAAAGCTGCAACCACATCGTACTCAATGATCATGCAATGCCTTGATCAGATTTTGTCAAGTACAAGACGATGGCTTGTCTCATACCAAAGCCACTCTTCTCAAGAGGTACATGTAAACGCTTCATCGCCTGTGCAATCTCAAATAGAATTAAACATCTGAAACTTTAATTTTGGTTTCCTTTTGCATCTTTTCATATATTATCTCCGTTATTTAATATAAGTGTAGCCACTCTTCTCAAGAGGTACATGTAAACGCTTCATCGCCTGTGCAATCTCAAATAGAATTAAACATTTGAAACTTTAATTTTTGTTTTCTTCTGCATCTTTTCATATATTACATCCGTTATTTCATATAAACGTAGCTACTCTTCTCAAGAGGTACATGTACATGCTTCATCTCCTGTGCAATATCAAATAGAATTAAACATGTGAAACTTCAATTTTGGTTTCCTTCTGCATTTTTTCATATATTACCTCCGTTATTTAATATAAGCGTAGCTGATGTTTCTAAATTATTTAAAAATCTAAATAAATCAATTAATTATAACATATATTCTGAAATACTTATGTATTGCATATTATTAAATTATATATCAATTCATAAGTTAGTCATATTAATTTGAAGAAAACACTACTACATAGGCACTTTTCATGTCTAACTATTTAGCCTTTTAACGTCCATAGTTTTTCTAACTCTATGCCATAGTTTTTCTTCAGCAAAACACTTATATATGCTTTACATGAGGGATTCCCTCTCATTTAAGATGATCGAATTATGACCGAGCATTGAAACTTTATATCACTAATCTATAGTAGTGAAAATGATAAATAATTTAGTCAATTAACTTTTGTTAATCTCCTAAAAAATTCAATTAACTCTTGTAATAAGGATATGAGGTTGTAATATATAAGGGCATAGATTCTACACCCAAACCCTACCTCAATATGGAATAGCTTCAATTAAAATGATTTTTCAGATTATGAGTTTCTATGATCATACATCCATCATATCTCGATTTCCTTGTCTATGCTATTCCAAGTTAATTTATACTCCTGCCTTTTTAACGACCAACATAGCGTGAAAAAATAAAAAAGATTTTCAAACTATATTTTTTTTGTTTAGAATAGCAGACAATGTGCTTGTTTGACAAAGCGTTTGGAAAAACCAAATACACGTTCAACAGTGTTTTTCAGCAAAACAAGATAATCTCATTCACATATTTATCTCGACTTGTGTAAAAGTACTTCTCTACCGCATTTCCAAACGGTCACAATAGTAGTTTGAGGTTACAAACAGTATCAAATTAAATATGTGCACTGGCACTTATATAAAAAAATGGAAAATGAACCATTTGGTCATTTATATTTTAACTCAGTCATTTACCAATCACTCGTTAATTATAACTTAATTCGTAAACTTTTAACTTAGTTAAAACTCACTCCTTAATCTTTTCCTAATTAATAAATTAATCCAACTCAATATATAACTCACCTCGAGTCATCCACTCATCTTTTAGAAGTCGGTGGTAACTTCATATGTAAGCTAGATTGTTTTTTTTAAAGAAAAAGAATCTATGGTATGCTGCCCAACTATAAACTTGAATTAATCTTTTGTTCCAAAAAAATAAGAAACTTGAATTAATATCCTCATTTAAAATCTCTCCCTTCTTCTTCTTCCTCTCTCTCTCTCTCTCTCTCTCTCTCTCTCGCCATTTCTCTTACAAAATTTGCTTGGAGTTTATTATATGAGGGGTTTCTCCGTCTCGGACTTGAAGAAGAAAGTGAGATGGTAATCTAAGGGATGGAGTGAGTAGCCCACAGAATCTGACATAAACCATCACCTTAAATCCGACCATTATTTTTCCAATTTTCTATCTTACTTGGAAGCACATCATCAATTAACCGTGTCAGCAAGTCACACACACATATATAGGATGACACAAGGTGAATTATACGATTAAATTAGTGAATAGAAAAATATTAAAAACTGAATTTCAACTGAATTGAAAGTTTAATGATTAACTCATAATAAGTTATAGAGATCTAATTATAACCAAGTTAAAACTTGTAAAACTAAAAGTTTAATCTTTACAAGAGAAAATTGAATGTCATGTGCCACTATTGACAATTTATTGAACTATGAACATTAATTTTGATAGAAATCAGAACTGTTAAAAATTAAGTGTACATTGCAGCAATCGTTTTTACATCTGGAGGGAAGTTTCTAACACTACCGTAGTTTTTCTTCAGCAAAACACTTAGGAAAAGAGAAGCAGAGATGGAAAATAAGTCAGAAAATGAAAGTGAACAACATATATATAATCATACCTTGAAATTGATAAACACGTCTTGGCTTGATGATTACACACACATGCATATATATAGTGAGTGCCGCGACTCTTTCGATCAAATTTGGCCAAAAAGACTAAATGAAGGAGATGGGTTATTGAAGAGCTTGGCGCTTTGAGGAATAAAGCTTGAGATTTGGTTCAGGTTTAAAGAGCTCAAGCGACGACGACCTTGAGGATGACGAACGAAGTCACTGAGAGTAGTTAAAAATTCATGATTCGAAATATGGGGGCCACGTTTTTTAAACCAGAATATATATATATATATATATATATGTGTCTGTGTGTGTATTTGGTCTCGTTAAGATTTTTTTAATGTTTAACATAAGAAGTGGGGAGGCTTGTTCAAATGGATTGGAGGAATTCTTTATTTGAAGCCAACAGAACAACCATCCAACGTGTACAGCACCAAAGGAGGAGAGAAGGCAGACAAAAACATCATTATACGTTGAGGTATATTTATGCCATCCAATTAGAACAAAGCTCGCAAATTATGAAAACTGAAACGGCCCTTCCAAGATTAGTGAGCTTGGAGGCAATGAAAAGGAAATAGCCCATTCTCCATCCTTATGACATTGTATTTATGTCGCAATGAACGGAATAATTTTGCTTCCTCAAAATCTTTATACAAATGTTCTAAATCTAAATCTGGCAATGAAAACAATTAGATATATATATATATATTTAAGATTACCTTATATCCTTAATATATGTCACATTTAATTTTTTCGGGAGATTAAGAAAATTAAACATACTTACAAAATATCATTTTTCCAAACTGAGGTATAAATTGATATACAATCTAATTATATATATATAGGTATTTTAATATATATATATATAATTATAAATATATAATTTTAAACTAAGTAACTTACTTCCTTAATCTCTTTAGAAACCTCAACTGAACTTTATAAAGAGTTCATGATAACTTGTCTTATTACTCCGTCATGATCACCTAGCTAATAGGTCTATATAGTTAATTAGTCTTCTTTAGTTGCTATGTATATTAGGCTTAGTTGTACAACCACCACTTGTGGATCTCTCAGTAATATGCTCATTATAGTGCAACAGGGGTCTTTTCTATATTAAAAAAATTGGTCTATCCAGATAATTCACAACCCTGTTGAATTTCGTGCTTTCTTATGGAGGGAGAGATCAGAGTCAAATTTGTTTTTATTTAATTTAATTCCTGTTCTCAATGGATTTAATTTTAGCTCACCTTTTAAACCAAATTTGGGAGAAAACTGATTTGCAACTTTATGAAGAGCTGAAGTTTTTTTTTTTTTTGAAAGGATGCTAAGGGATTAATGCCTTCACGAATTTAGAAAATAAAAAAATAAACGGAATTATATGAACAATTTTAAAAATTACTCTTAGGTAAAAATAAACGGTATACTTGTAAAAATAGAGTAAAAATAGTATAAATCCATTGGTCTAAATCCATTGATTTAGATAATAGAATCTAAATGCATAACTTATGTAAATTATCATCAATTTTATATAATTTCATTAAAGAGAAACTGTTACCTATACGTTTAGGTATATTAACAAGTATACTCTCCTCTAGGATCTATTGTTCAATTAAAATTACTCTTAGGATGTTCTTCTGGAATCATTTATATAAATACATATCATGTTGTTTTGTCTAAATATATATTGAATTTTACTACTAACAACAAACTCAGATTTTGTAGCCTAATTTACACCAAGAGCTTGTCTTAAAGCATTTTTTTTGAATATGAGATTGTGAATTCTAACACAATGTAAATAGTATAATGAGTGTGTGAGCTAGCTATCACAAAAAACCAATTATTATTCCAGATGAGAAAATTCACAGAATAAGAAGCATCTTTGTGCACGGAGGCCCAGTTCTCTAGTTTGTTTGTATTTAATTTGCATCGAAATGTTTGATGGTGCTCTTCTTAAGTACTACTCCTCTAGTCCTTAATATACAACATAATCAGCGAGTTAAATTTTTTTTTTTCCGCTCGGTCTCTGGAGCTTCGCCCCTACTAATCCGGACTAGACCCGCGTCACGCATCTGGAAATGGTGGGTGAGTCTCCCAAAGGTGGCTACTGTATACAAAAGGACTCAAACTTGAGACCTTGCTTAAGGTGGAACAAGCTGCTTACCACTTGATCTAACCAACCGTTAGTATCAACGAGTTAATCTTGATCTTAAATATAAAAACCATTTTTTATTTATGCCTTTTTCTTAAAATACCGGTCCTTTTGACACTTCCTTAACAAGAGAAAGGGAGGAATCTAGATTACTTTTACAAAACCATGATATATTAACTAATGTAATTAAATTTTTAATCTAAGCATATTAGTTAAATATGTCTTCCATGAAATACCACAGAAGTAATAAAATTAAATTCATGAGGTGATTGGGATGTAATGACCAAGGGGCAGTTGCCGCACAAAATTGGAACACAATGAAAATAATTTATGATTTTTTATATAATTATATTTATGACATTATTGTATTTATGTAGCAATGAAAGGAATAATTTTGCTTCCTCAAAATCTTTATAGAAATGCTCTGAATTGAAATCCGGCTATGAAAAAAAAATAGATATATATAGATATATTTCAGGTTACCTCATTTATTTAATACAAGTCCTACTTAATTTTTTTATGGAGATTAAAAAAGTTAAACAAACTTACATAATTATCATCTTTTTTTCAAATTGATCTTATGGTGAACTGATTTATATAATCTAATTATATATATGTATTTTCGAATATATAGAAGTTAAAGTAGGTAACTTACTTTCTTAATCTCTCCATAAAATTCAATTGAAATTTATATTAAAGAGCAGATGTCATCTGATAAATTGTCTTTATTATTCCATCACAATCAAGTGGCTAATAGGTTTATATAGTTAAGTCTACTTTAGGGCTTGTTTGGAAACTCTTTTTAGAATAACTTTTACAGATTTTAAGGCAAAACCTAGGTTTTGAAGAATAGATTTTGGAAAATAGCTTTTACAGATTCCGAGGCAAAACCTATGTTTTGAAAAGTTATTTATGTTCAGAAAGTTATTAGCTTTTACGGATTCCGAAGCAAAAAGTGGGTAGGAAAGAGGAAAGAGAAAGAATGAAAAGTAGAAAAGATAAAAGAGAAGAAAGAAAAGTAGGAAAGATGAAAGAAGAAAAAGTAGAAAAGAGAAAACCTAAGTTTCAAAACTTAGGGCCCGTTCGGGGTGGTGCTGAGTTTTTGGTTTTTGGTTTTAAAATGCAATTTTGAAAACAAAACGTATTCGGCTAAAATGGGGTTGAGTTGGTTTTTAGCACAATTTCAAAACAGATTTTATTCAGATTTGAAAACCATAAAAAAGGTTTTTAGATTTTAGTTTTAGTTTTGAAAAATTTATTACCTTTCCCAACGACATTTCTCCTTCCCTCTTCATCATCTTTCACTCAACCGTCATCACCTTCCCCGCCCCTCAATTTTGCCTCTCCCACTCCCAACTTTGGCTCCAGTTCCACCCCTTCGACTCCAATTCCACCTTATTCGAACCCTACTCCTCCTCTGCCATTGGCACCCGCAACAAATCCAAGCCCACCCATGCCACCTGAACCGATAACGAATCTAGTCTCCGTTTGACTTTAACCCGAATCCTCGTCCCGCCTTTATTACAGGCGGCGGGTTGGCTCTAGCCCGCCACGCCTTTTTTTTACATTTTTTATTTTAAAAATAATATATTATATATTATTCTTACATTTTTCATCTCAATATTTTTTTCAAAGTATGATAAATAATACTTAATACATTAAAAAATAGTATATAATATTTTATTTTTCATATCAACTTTCTATAATATTATATTTAAAATTATAACAACACATTAATATTTATATTTTTGGTTTAAAACATGAAAAAAGTCATTATTGAAAAATTTATTTTTTATTTTTATTATTTTTTTTCATCATTTGATGGTAGCATTGTTGATTTGATCTACCTTACCTATTTCTAATTCACAACACATTTTTCAAATTGGAAAAAAAACCTAAAACGAAAAACTAAAAACAAAAACTAGTTTTTGTTTTTAAAAATTTTGAAACTTAAAACTCAAAACCATCCCGAACGAGGCTTTAGGTTTCAAACTGAGGTTTTGTAACCAAAATAGCTTTTCAGAAAAAATTTTATACTTGGACAAAAACTAGATTTTAGTCAAAATTTAGGTTTTGAAACGAAACCTAAGTTTCACAACTAGCTCCAAAATAAGCCCTTAGTTGCTATGTATTTTAGGTTTAGTTGTAGAAGTACCACTTGTGGATCCCTCAGGAATACGCTAAATACAGTGTTAATATATATGTATTTTCCTATATATCTAACGTTTTGTCGTATTTCTATATTAAAAAAAATAGGTCTATAGAGATAATTCATAAGTCTGTTGCATTTCGTGTTTTCTCATGGAGGGAGAGAAGAATCAACATGCATGCACGTCAATGACTTATTTTGTATTTAAGGAAAATTTATCTAACATATATTATTTAAGGAAACTTTATCTAACATATATTTTAATTTTTAAGTATAACGAAGGTTTATATACGTCTATGGAATAAAAAAGATGTTTTTAAAATTTAAGGTAAAACAGCGGGTTGATTAGTTTGTATTTTAATGAAGTAGCCGAATTATATGTAAAAATGAGGAGATACATCCACTCAAAGGGAAAGTTTACCGGTAAGAACATATAAAACTTTAGGATTAATATAATTTTTGATATCTTAAATTTATTATCATTTTGATTTCATATATTTAAAATTAGCTGTTTTGGTCCATTTAGAGGGCAAAATGTACTAAAATCACTAGTTTGAGATTTAAAAATCAAAATGAAAATAAATTTGAGTAACAAAAAATTGTATTAACAATAAAGTTTTGTAAGTAGGATCCAATGATGACAAGAAAATATTAAAAAAAGTATTTGGAAAATTAGAAACATCTGAAACGCATTGGAGGGTAGCCCCAAATCCCGGAAAGGTACCGAAATTAGAAATCCAGGAGGTTACAAACAGTCAAACAAAGTACTTGTTTTTCTAAGGTAGACCTTGATACGGTGAGGAATAATTTGAATTGGTTTCTTGGTAGATAAATATTTACTTAGCGCTTGTTTAGGAGTGCATCTTGCAAAATCTAGGTTACAAACCCACGTTTAAAATCTAAGTTTTCTCTTTCCTACTTTCTCTTTCCTACTTTTTTCTCTTTTCTCTTTAATACTTTTTCTCTCTTTCTCTTTCTTACTTTCCTCTTTCCTACCCACTTTTTTGCTTTGGAATCTGTAAAAGTTATATCTTCCCAAATATAAATTACTTTTCAAAACCTAGATTTTACCTCGAATTCTGTGAAACCTAGGTTTCAAACCTAGTTCCCAAACAAGCCCTTATACATCATCCATACTTTATCTAATAAAAATATTTAAATTATCTTTTTTATCGATCCTACAAATATTTATTATAATTGGTTATGATGAGAAAGAAATAATTAAAAGAAATTTATATGACGTGACATCCAAAAAAAAGAATAATAAAAATATTTTTATTGATGAGAGCATGAATGATACGATACTCGGTGAGTACATCACTATTTCTCCTCTTGGTAATGGAATTTCTTTTCTTTCGTGGTTTTTTAGTGGAATTTTTTTGTGTGTTCCCATTTCTGAAATAGTGAAATCGCTTGCTCGTTTCTGGTATACTGTACAGTCCGAGGAATTTGGTATATCTTTACTTCACAGCTCTACATAGAATGTCCCAAATTTCGACAAAGTTTTATGTCACTTTACCTTATTTGAATTCTAATAACTATAAATGATATGATTTTTTTATAAATTTTATGTTTTATAATAAAAATGTATCTCATTTTGAATTGTGGAATCCGGACTTTATCTAACATGTCCCTAAAAGATACAATAAATATTTCACAATGATGGTTAAATCTCTATGTTGCTTTAAAGCTATCCAATTTTGGTACTCTCATGCTTGATCTTTTGTTTGTTTGTTTGTATACTATCATATGGACCTAACATTTTTTTCTGAATACTATTGTCAAATTTCCGATTAATTAATCAATCTTGCTCAGAATCTATAGCTGCCCTTCCTAGTTCATGTGTTGCATCAACAACATATATAAAAGAAAACATACATAACCAAAGATACATAGTATTTGCAAAATATTCATTTTACTAGCCTGTAACCAAAGTATTTAATGATAGTTGAGAACTCTGAGAAATATAGGGTTGCCTTCCCCTTTGGGAGCATGAAGGAAAAATCTTTAAATACTTAAATTTGGAATTTCCCCTTAGGCTTATGAAGTCTTTCTTACTCTATATAATTGAATTCTGTGCCCTATTAATTTTCTCACTAAAGAATCTCAGTTGCCCCTTCAAACATATGCTAGTGGTCCTTCAAACATATCAATTGATGAGTCCACTTTAGTTGAGAACCAAGGAAGTGGTGTCAATAATGGAACTGCTAGAGCTTTCCATTCTCATGGCAGACCAAGAAATAAAGTTCATGATCCTGCTCGGGATCATTCTATTCAAGTTCATGAACCAAGGAAGTTTGCTCGGGCTCATCCTAAGAAATCTTCCAGTGTTGCAGGAAAAATTCATCATGAAATCCAGCTTGTTCCTTGGATTCAGAGGTAAACATTTATTGGGAATATAGTTTGAAATTTTCTGATCAGCCCTCTATGCTTATCATGTTGTCGTCTTCAACCCTCGATATCAAATAAATAGTTTATCATGATGAATGGGTTTCTTTTGTAAAGTTATGCAGTATGTTTGAGCCTCCCTTTCCCAAGTTTTTAGTTATAGATAATATTGTCATTATACATATTTTCTGAACTAAAGTAGGACTGGATTTTGATAGAATTGTGTTTTAGAATGATATTTTTATGTCATTACTGTTTGATATTAATTTCTTTGTTAATGGTATCACTGCTACAAAAAGTACTTTTTACACCCTATTTTTAACCCAATTGGCGCCCTATTTCAAGGGGTGCAAATGTGAGGGGAGTAAAAAGTTGAGGCTTACGGCGCCCTATTTGTGTAGAGGCACCGTAGGTGAGACCTACGGCGCCCTACATGGTAATGTGGGGCGCCGTAGGTCTCACCTACG
>JANTPZ010092871.1:0-21707 GCA_025593235.1 Vachellia pachyceras
TTCTTCTCACTGTACTCATCCTCTAAGAATTTCAAAAGAATAACTATCTGAAAACTAGGTAAAGCCAAAACTTGCCCATTTGCAACTTCAAACATAACTTTCTCCCGCGTGAAGCCATCAAGAAGTATATCTCATGGTCCATGAAGTCTTGAAGAGTAATTACACTCCCAATTATGTATTTGAGATTAAAAATTTTCTATCACAGCAGCAAAAGCCTAACATGATAGATTTACACTTTATAGTATATTGGTTGATATGGTGTTAACCGAATTGAGTATGCCAAAAAACTGGATATGAGAACTCAAGAATATGGTGATGAAGTTTCAATCAACTACCCTCAAGATCTTCTCTAGGGCCATAAGAAATATACTTGGTGCCCTTCTAAAATACTGGTAATATATCTAAATGAATAAAATCAGACGAAAGATGCAGTAGAATGTTCATCTCACGATCGCAACATTTCCTTGCAATCCTCCTTTTCACATCACAGATCAGAAACTTACAACTGGCCGCTGGAATATGTCGAAACCATATATGGCAGGATTCAGCACAGAACAACGAAGCTGCCGCCAATGCCATCCTCATAAACCTCGAGCTAGCATTAACCCAGGTCAAGGACAACCGCACACACGCCCCCACGACGACGGCGACGATGTAATCGTTGACCCGCAGGGCCGATCCTCAACAACGCTCCAAACAAATAAATGGTCGGATTTATACTCACAACTGGAAGGTGGTCAGATTTATTACCTTAAACGGCATTTACTCAGTCGGAGCCTACAAAGAGAAAGAGGCTGGTTAAGGACCTCTGTGCCCCCAACCTATTTGAGGTTTAGAGTGATCTGTTAGGCGCTAAGGGCTTTCTCAGATTTTTTTGAAGGAGCAGAGACAGACCTTTAGTTGGGCCAAAAGCTTGAGATTCTGCACCGGGAGTTCTACTAGTATGGTTCCGAAAGTGACTTCGGTTCGCCAGTTCAGGCTCAACTCCTCGCTTTACGTTAGCGGACCTACAGGTCGGGCCGGGGCTCTGCTCTCTCGCGACCCCCACTCTTCGATCTTGTACCAAGGCCCACGGAACATAAACCCAATCTCGAAGTTTTCCAGATGCTCTGTTCACATACTCGTTGGCAGGAAAAAGGACACTTTATAGAACGCCTTTCATATACATGATTAACTAGTCCAAAAACCTACTCAGCTTCAGTCTGAACGAGTAACTAGGGCGATGCCTATTCTTCCTTCCTATTAATTGTTTCGACTTTATTCTGACTGGCGAGGCCAGGTAGATCTCTGTGGGCCCCCTTCCCCGCGGAAGGCCAACATCCTTTTGTCGCCCGTTAGCAAGACCCAAACTAGATGCGTCGAGCTGCCTAAGGTCTTGACCACCTCCTCTTATTCTTATTTAAAGGAAAATCAAAGTTATCCCATAAAGTGCAAACGAGACTCCGCATCTAGATCAAGTTACCTTTCAAACAGCTGATTCTTTAACTTCTATCAAACAGCGTATTCTCGGCATCAATGCACCAACCCCTGCCAAGATCCGATCGGAAATAACCCAAGAGGAATTATAAAAAGTAGCTTAAAAGCCCCCGAGATTCATATTTCTTTTTTTGGATTCCAGATAGGATAAGATTTCTTACTATTACTCCCGCACCGGAACTCTTGCTTCTTTGCCAAGAGAGGCTTCTCGCTGCAATCGATTCCTAACATCTGATCGGCGATTGTGAAAAAAGAATAGGTTTATATTCGGTCAATAAATAGGAGTCATTTTTCCGGTCAGTAAGTAAGTCTTTAAATGTGTTCCATAGAATAGAAGAGAAAGAGTCAGTCTTTACTCCCGCTATCTTTCATCCTTTAATTGCCTTAAATTTTTTCTTTTTTGTTGTAAACCGGCCGTTTGTTAGGATCTTCTCGCCGTAACCAGTAATAGGCTTATCCGCCGTTTTATTCGCATTATCGTGAGCGGGTCTGGTGAACTACCCTTTCACTGGTTCTAGCTACTATTGGATTTGAACCCTAGCTTAGCACTCCCTATTGTTATTGTTAGGGGGATACTACCTGTAAGATCTTGATTCTCCTTTACAGACCTGCAGACCTTACATACGCAATTCCTCGATTCATTAACGTGCAAGAGAAAGCGATCCACAAGAGGGTTCGTTCATCTAAAACTTACCCACTATCGGCTTCAAGCAACTATCTATGTAGACTGAGAACCTATTGTATAAGGGTTGACTATGTGTGAAAATTTGTTTCCAATTTTTTCACATACTCGATTTACCTAGGAAGTCCTGAGAGAGCAAGAACAGCTGGAATTGGCTTGATTGAGAAAGGGGGTACTAATCCTTCAGACTTTCTCAATCAAGGTAACTCTTCCTCCATTACTTACTAACAAACGGATCCAGGTAGCTCAGATCTAGCTAGGTTAGACGGTTCGGTCTTAGATGGTTCGCTTGGTGTAGTGTGTTAGGGATAGCTGAACAGAGCGGAACGACTTCTCGCTGTGTGTCTAGTAGAACCCGAAGCATTTACATTGAAAGAAAGATAAGATCAAGCCAAGCATTGAAGAAAGAACAAAGAAAAGGATTTACCTATGGGAGAATCCTGTCTAGAATCATAGACTACTCGAAACTCAACTCATATCGGAGCATGGAAAGAAGGATCTAAGGAAAGAGTACTGGATAGAAAGCCTATGGTATCTATGCCTGCTTCAGTCAGCTATTCATTTCCAGGGAGTTCAGATCTAGGTTATAAGATTCAGTTCGCTTGCTTCACTTCATCAAGGAGTTGAGTTGCGCTGAGATACTTACGATTACGCTCGCTTACCTAACGGCCTGAATAAGTCAGGTCGAGGGGAGTGGGGGTTCTGATCGAGGTGCGGTATGAACATAAAGAAAGCTTCAATCAATCGTTCCGGCCCCTCTTTATGCCTTTAGCTTTAGAAATGGAATATAACACTTCTTTAGGATGGCAATGAGAGTCTTGTTGGTAGCTTCTGCCTTACCGTTAGACGGAGGATAATAAGGGGCTGAATTTTGGAGTTCTTTCCCGAATCTTCTGCACAGGCCCCAGATTTCATCTGAGTTGAAGTGCTGCCTGTTGTCTGTGACAAAGATCTTTGGTAGGCCTCACCGATAAAAAGAGATTTTTCATGATGAATCTCACAACGGTCTTGGTGGTGATCCTGGTGCTTAGTTCTGCTTCCGCCCATTTGGTGTAGGACTCTGTTGCTGTCAGAATTCAGGCTGGTCTGGTACATGTTTCAACATAGACGTCGAACGGTCCAAGGATGTCAAATGCCCACATCGAGAAGGGCCAGGGGGCCGTCAACGAATGAAGAGATGACGAAGGTGCGACTAAAAGAAAAGGAGCGAGTGAAAAATTTCTGGCACTTCTTGACAAAGGCGCTTTTAAGCCCTCTCCATCCTTGGCCAATAGTCAGCCTTTCTCATGATCTTCTTTGCTAGCAAAAAACTATTGACATGTCCTACGCATACGTTGGAGTGCGCTTGTTGTACAATGTATGAACCTTCTTCCTGAGTGACGCATTTGAAAAGTACTCCATCAAAAGATCCTTAAAAGAGTACCTCTCCCAGTATCACAAATCTACGAGCAAGTTCCCGAAGGGCTCTTCTCTGGTTCCGAGTCGCGTACTCTGGTATATGCCCACTCTTCAGGAAATAGGGGATGTCGTAATACCCGTAATACTACACCAAGGGGTTACCATTATCTTCATACTCATCCTCTTCGGGTCCGAAATCGATTGCCGAGAGATTTTCTTGTTCATAATTTTCCTTATGTCGAAAGACATTATCCTCATCATCCAAGAAGACGAAAGTATCTTGATCGTGCCGGGTTCTTTCTTTAGCAGGCGTGTCCAGCCTCTCGATAACAAAAGACTCAGTCCTCCTGTAAACGGGCATACGTACTAGAGGTGCAAGCGTAGCCAGTGAGTCTGCTAACTTGTTATAGATTTTGGACACGTGAGTGAAGGTGACTTCAGTGAAGCTTTTGAGCAGGTCGATCGCGAGCTAGGGAACTGCTTGATAAGCAGCTTTTCATCTTGAGCGATATCAACGCACATGACTTCGAAACGAAAAGGTCGCTTAGCAAGGGGAAGATCAAGCTTGCAACGAAGAAAAATCGGGGTCTGACAATGCCCCGGGCAGGTGAGTCAGATTTGCTTCGGGGTATATGGCACACCAGTCGTTATTTGCAAGGGCTCTATCGAGTCGTTCCATTTAAAAAAAAAACTTTTTGGGTCCGGTTAAAAATCCCAAGTCAATGAGACCACTTTACTTTCGCTGATGAAATTCGCAAAGCCGCAGCCAGGAATAGATGTGCTTCCCCCCTTTTTTTTTCTCTGATAAGCGTTTGATGGCATTAAAGTCCCCAATGAGTTCCCGTGCTCCATGCCTTTTTTCAGGTATCTGACTCAGATCATGCCAGAGTCTCTTTTCGAAGGAAAGCCTGAGCATAAGCATAAACAGACGACATGAACCATTCTTTATGGAGAGTTCTCTCAAATATTGTAATATGAACTACACGGTCAGATTGTGCTAAAATGTCTACATCATATTTCTTTTTGTTTCAAAGGATCCACATGCCTCCAGAAAAACCTCGAGGAAGGGATACAGAGAGTGTTCCAAACCTAATATGTTCTACGAGAGTATGATCATTGGAATCTAATTCTTTAGTTCGGGAGTGGGCACAGGTCATCGCCCTTCCCCTATGGTCTCTGTAATTTCGTCTGCGCATTTCTTGCGCATCTCTTTGTTTGAGCTCTTGCGTTTGAAAGAAAGAGTTTTGAGAGACTCGCCGGCTGTGGTCTCTCTCTGATGATATTTCTCCTTGCTGGCTTTGAAGTCGTCGACGCACCAATTCCCGGATCCGAGGCTGAGTTGCTTACTCGCATCTGCGGTGAGGGCCGGTGCAGAAAAGACTGGAGAGAAAGAATGTGTCGGGTTCTCCAACACAGCCGATCTTGGGAAGGATAAAGTCCTTCGAATAGAATTTTTTGAGTGGGATTCAGCTAACAAGGCGTCTTTTCACTTTGGATAAACCTCAGTGCCCTGCTCTGGACCTTCTTGGGTCTATATCTCTCCTGTGATGTATTTTATGTTCATTTAATCACTTTCATGACTTCGCATCTTTGATGATGCTATATCGCTCCTCGGGCACTGCGAAGCACTGAGCCGCCTATATCAGCTCCAACTACAAACCCTCTGTTTTCATTACAAACCCCATAGGCTGCTTGACATAGACTCTGCTTCGAATGGAATATGCACTGATTTCTCGTGAGATCCTTGACAAGCGAATTTTTCATAAATTTGGAGAGTTTGCTTCTACACGGAAACGAAGACTTTCAAGAAAAAATATTAAAGCGGGAAGAAAAAAGGAGAAAAAGTCAAAATAAGGCGCATATGGCACGAAGAGGAAATCCGATTTCGGTAAGACTCGATCTGAATCGTAGTTCAGATTCAAGTCGGTTCAGTGAGGGCGACCGCGAAAGTCACCGAATGGGTCAGTCTTTTCCTTCAGTTTGTCCTATATTAAAAAGAAAAGCGTGGGAGGACGTTGCAGATGTCCGGGACGGACACGACTTCTTCTAACGCTAGAAGACCACTGGAAGACACCCGGAACCGGAGCATGTCGTGAAAGAAGCAAGCACACTGGGCGGGCGTGCTTCGACCGTGTCTCCGGGGCACAGTTGAATGTAGATATCATGAACGCGAGGTGCGGGATACCTGGCCGAGAAACCCGGGCAACCACTCCCCTATGTGCCGATCGCTAGCGCATCCAGGGCCCCGGCGCCCAGCTCCGCTGGAGAGGCCTAGCCTGATCTGAGAAGTGCTAATTTGGTTCGTATAGACTTCATTTAAGAACGCCGCCGCCCCTAGAATCAATAAGAAAACAAGTGCTAAGTTTCAGATCAGTGAATAAACCGAAACGAAAGAAGAAAGAGACGTTTCTCGCTCGGCGCCTAAAGCGCACTATGCTCCGCTTCAACAAATGAGAGTTTTTGGTGGAACCGGTGAACCACGCGAGCTGGTTAGATGCGTGGGACAGAGGGCTCGTAGTACCTGCTAGCGCAGCTATGCAGTGGAAGGGAAGGAGCCTAACCCCCTTCTTTCTTTTTTTTCTTTTAAAAAAAAAGCAGTACAAAGAGATTAGACTCTCGGATGAGACTAAGCAGCCACCGACCGTTCCGACGCGCCCCTGACCTATTTTGATTAAGACCGAAAACCTATCTAAAATGGAGCCTAGTTTAGGCTGTCAAACAAATGATAGAATACACAATTTAGAATATAAACTTTTGGGGATATGGATGGAGTCTCGCTCAGTAAAGAGAGTTGTAGATTCGTAGAAAAGGAGAGGAGCCTTTCCTTTCAAATGACAACTGCCTCTTCCTGCTGCGAAGGCCTTGCACGAAACCAACCCCCCCACCCCCGATCAAGTACCAGTTGTTTCGCTGGTAGGCCCACTTAGGTTAGGGGGGCATTGTCCCTCAGTTCTTACCAACCTCCGGTGTGTAATCGACATGTTGCTAACTTCAACTCGGTTGAATAAGAATCATTGATTCCCTTTGCTGTCCATTTCTTATTCATTCAGGGCGCTCGGCCGGTGCTCCTTTTTCAAACCAGAACCCCTCCCCCCATTAGGGAAGATAAGGGAAGACCACCTGAGCGAACCGACCGAGGGGACTTGACTTCGAACGATAGCGGCTTAAAGCTAAGCCTAGCACGAGCAGCGTCGCTGCTTGATCGGCGGGGACGGGGAGAAGCATCTCAAAGTATGGAGCAAAAGATCAAGCGCTTTGACTTTGTCTCCCGGGATTCATCACAGGTTGGGTTTGAGAGCCGTGTGATGGGTGACTATCCAGCACGGTTCGGAGAGCACTTTTTGTCTGCGTTGGTGAATGGAAGCCCCTCTATCAAGCAAGAAAGAAGCGGCTATTCCCACGGCGGAGTCACCATTGACTCTATTTATTATTATGCTAAATTAGTGTATCAAGATGTCAATCTGAGATCTTATTTCGGTTCGATACGTCCACCTACGAGACTAACCTTTGGCTTTCGTCTCGGTAGGTGTATTATTATACATTTTCCCAAAAGAACATTCATTCATTTCTTTCTTCCCCGTCGACCACGACGACTGAAACGACGCGAAAAATCCAGACCCGGAAAGGAGAAGGGCCGGTGGTGGGCATTTGGGAAAGTCGGGCCGATCGGGTGTCTTCATTCAAGCAACAATACAGAAGAAGAACGAAACGAAGTAAGAGGCCGGAGGGCTGGGAAAAGAGTCGAGTCGATCAGGCTCGACGACCGGGAGAAGCAAAACGAAAGACGGATTTGGCCGAAAAAGAAGCAACGCTATGGATACCATGACCGATCACCATCGATAAAGAAGAATCTTTCTAAATCACTTCGGGTAAGCGGGGCCTTCAAGCATCCGAAATACGCCGGGGTTGTAAATGACATAGCGTTCCTGTCCTTCAGAAAAACGAAATTCTTCAAGTTCTTTTTCCCCAAGAAGTCCCGCTCCGACGGCCCGACGAGTCATCTATTTAAAAGGACCCTCCCTGCAGTGCGCCCCTCCTTGAATTATTCGGTCATGCAATACTTATTGAATACAAAGAACAAAATTCATTTCGACCCCGTCGTAGTTCTCAATCATTTCGTGGCACCGGGCGTGGCTGAACCATCTACGGGAGCGAATGCGCAGGGAAGAAGCTTAGATAAGAAAATACGTTCTCGCATCGCTTTTTTTGTGGAAAGCTCGACCAGCAAGAAAAAGTGTTTGGCCGAAGCCAAAAAGAGGTTGACCCACTTCATTCGCTTGGCGAATGATCTTCGCTTCGCGGGAACAACAAAAACCACCATCTCGCTCTTTCCTTTCTTCGGTGCTACCTTTTTCTTTCCAAGGGATAGAGTTGGGATGTATAATAACCTTTTTTTTGAGGATGCCCGGGAAAAACTCCTAGGTCAATTAAGGATCAAATGTTGGAAACTCATGGTTAAGGATAAGGTAATTGAATTTATAGAAAAATTCATAGACCTAGGTAGGATAGGAGAATTGATAAAGGGAATAGAGATGATGATAGAGATCATACTGAGAAACAGAAGAATTCCGTACGGGTACAACTCTTATTTGAACGAAGTGAAAAAAATGCGATCTTTGTTGTCTAATAGAACAAACACTAATACCTTAATTGAGTCGGTCAAGATCAAATCTGTTTATCAAAGTGCTTCTCCGATTGCTCAAGACATCTCTTTTCAACTGAGAAAGAAAACAAGATCATTTCGTTCCATTTTTCGTAAAATAGTGAAGGATATTCCATTAGTAATGAAAAAAGGGGTGGGGATCCGTATATGTTGTTCAGGTCGATCAAAAGGCGCAGAAATAGCTAGAACTGAATGCGGAAAGTATGGAAAAACATCTCGTAATGTATTTAACCAGAAAATCGATTATGCTTCTGCGGAAGTATCTACTCGTTACGGAATCTCAGGTGTCAAAGTGTGGATTTCATATAGTAAAAAAAAAGGGGGACGTGCTATATCCGAAACGTACGAAATATAGTAAATATCGTAAAGGCAGATGTCGTAGGGGTTGCAAACCAGACGGTACACAACTTGGTTTTGGAAGATATGGCACTAAAAGTTGTAGAGCTGGTCGTCTTTCATATCGAGCCATTGAAGCAGCGCGTCGGGCTACAATCGGACAATTCCATCGTGCTATGAGCGGACAATTCCGAAAAAATGGTAAGATATGGGTAAGAGTTCTCGCGGATATCCCTATTACCGGGAAACCTACAGAAGTAAGAATGGGAAGAGGAAAAGGAAATCCTACGGGTTGGATTGCTCGTGTGTCCACGGGACAAATCCCATTTGAAATGGATGGTGTGAGTTTGTCAAATGCTCGACAAGCCGCTACATTAGCGGCGCATAAACCATGTTCGTCAACCAAGTTTGTTCAGTGGTCGTAACGTAATTGGTTAGTGGGGAAAAACCGGGCCGGGATTTAAAAGAATTAGGCGAAGTGTTTGTTCCTGAACGACGGAAGTGGAAAGACACTAAAGGAGAGGGGATATACTCTTTTGTTTGTAATCGCCGAAATTGTACGACGAACCTGTTTGTTCCAGGCGTACTACCCGGATAACTCCTGTTTCATTTTTCTTTCTGGTACTCTTTCCTTGGATTGTATAGGATATTTTTTGATCACAAGGTGGTGCTTGGGCAGGTCTTCTCTGATTACGTTCGGACGTGACAGGGAAGCCAGGAGGTCCAGGGACATAGCCGACCGATGCATTCCCCATCCAGCACTTAACCGACGAAAGAGAGGGGAACGCAGCCCCCGCCGCCATATGAGTCAGAGACTATTATAGTTTGACTCTTGTGGGATAGGGCCAAAATTCAAGATGTCTTTTTTTGTTTTGGCGATAATCACTTCTGGGAGGGTGAATCCCAGGTTCCACCACAAGAAAGAAGGACAAACGGAAGTGGACTGGGGGGTCGCCATATGTTTTAGGTGGGGTTTTTTGAAAGAGTGCCCTTCTTCAAGAGTGCCCTTTCCCCAGCCTCCAATCGGGTCAAAACAGAGGACTAACCTCACTAGAATTGCAGTCCGCCCCCCCTTAGTGAGTTTCGCCTTAAAACCAAAGGGAATAGCGGAATAGAGACAAGTTCCGCTGTGAATAAAGTCTACGTTCCGTAGACTGAACTTCACGGTTATGGATACGAGTTACAAAGGCTCCACCAAGTTCTGTCTATAGCCCGTTCATAAATTCACTCGACCACTCAGACTTAACGAGAACTTTTTAGACGAGTTCCGTGTAGCCGGTGAGTACGAGTACAGCCTATGAAACAGGCTTTGAGTTCCATTACATTGCAAGAAATCATTCCCGCCATTCTCCCTTCCAGTGAACCCCACGTGTCTGCCTCCGGCTTCGAAGCAGTGGGGAAGAAAAGCGAAGTACACTTGTTGCTTCGACTTCATTCATACACTTGTCAGCTCAGTTAGCGAAGGCAAGGTGTGAAACGTTGTCTCCACTGCTCGTGAAACGGAGGAGACTCGGTCAGTATAAGGAATGTTTCTCGAGCTCAGGTACGGGCGACTCAGTCACATGTGCTCGACTGAATATGCAGCCACGGAACCGCTAAATCCCTCGTGAGACTCCAGTTTCGGTCAATCGTGCTTGTCAGCCTTCATCACCACTGCTTTGGCGGCCCGGCTGAACGAATGCAGTGACGCGACTTGTGTAGCGAGGAGTTTTCCGCAGTGGAACCTGTCAAGTTCAGTCTATAAATAAAAAGTTTTTGGTAAAAGCCTAGACAAAAGGTGCCTAATAGCATAAGGGAGACCCTTCGGGTAGCAAATCCTATTCGTTCGGCTATAAGCTTCTGGGCGAAGCGGTCCAATTGAAGCAGATTCACTGGCATCGGTTCCTTCCATCAAAGCTGAAAAGAGCATCTTCTTGGAATCCCATTCAGTCAAACAGCTCTCTGTGAGCTGCCTGTGATACGGGAAAGAAAGCTTCATCGAGTAGTCTGTTTGGGACATTGTTCGCTAGATCTGATATGGCTCGTTCTCTTCTTGGTGGAAAAAAAAGCAGTAGGGAAGAGAGATGAATTTAACTGGAAGCAATGCCATCCTGTCTGTGAGTTAGCCATTGAACTCGAAATTGGCAGCTATCTAGCTATTTTCAGCTATAGAACTTTAATGGCTGTCTAGCTTATAAGTTGTATAGCTAATTATATAGTATAGTATAGTATAGCTAGCTATAGAGAAGCTAGAGATAAGAATATAAATAAGGGTACCTGATCTTGCTTCAAAGCAGCTTTCTTAGCAGAACTTCCAGATAGAGTTCAATCTAGTTTAGTTGATCTGTTACAACAGATCCATTGTCTTGGTCTTAGTATGAAGACAAACAGTTTACAGATCAATCTAGATAAGCTATCGAGAATAGATACTAGAAAGATCTAATCTCTCACTCTCCCTTTCGAGCATTCCTTTTCTACGAGACATTTCAATCGTTCAACTTGCATATATGCCATTTTCTTTTACTATTCTCCCCAGGAAGTTCGGGTTCAGTTACTTTCCGTTCATTCAATCTCTGTCTGTCTTGCGAAATCAAGAGGAAAGTCATTCTAAAGTTGCTTTAGCAGCTCCGGTAAAGGCGTATAAGCAGGAAAGAGAGCAGCTGATTCAAAAGAAAGAGGATCAGACTGACCGGGCAGAGAAGAGGGAACCTCTTTTCTTTTTCGGGTACATAATTGCCTATAATTACCTAAACTATCTTTCCTTGCCAGTGTAGTAAGATTGATGGATTGCCGGTTAGGTAGATAAAGTGAAGGCTCATTCACAGGTACCAAAGAGCCAAGCCGGTCAGATCCAACCTTCCCAGAAGCACTAGCTAGGCAATTTCCACTTCTTGGAGAAATACTATATGTTTGTTTTTCTTCATCATATCAGTCCTTTCTTGTCTCTGTTCACTCTCTTCGTGAACCTCTGAGTTCAAAAGAAGCAGTTTTTGATCCTCATTGGCGACAGGCCATGGAAGAAGAAATCCAAGCGCTGAGGCAACTGCAATAAAGAACAGAGTGTTGAATAGAAAATAGATCAGCAAAGGGGGGGGAAGGGTATTGAGATTGGAATCCACAAGAGCATCAGCCCTTTCTTAAGCATATACGCGGCTAGCATCTTTTGAACTCAGCGATCTTCTATCGCTTCGTTCTTCCCGTTGTCGCTCAGGAGAGCTCTTTCAGGAGCGGATTGTCTCTTCACTCGTTGTGGAGCGGGGGTTGCAGTCTACCTCCTAAATCTCCCGTTTTATGGTAGTGACTCGGGGTGCTGGATGCGTGTTCAATGCTGCTCTATTGTCCCCTTAGATGCCTTTCTCCCGGGAGCTTGAGATGAAAGAAGAGAAAACACCTACGGCTACATGCCTATTAAGAGCTATCACGAGTCGAGCTAACTGCATCGGAAGAGGGGACTTCCCTTTATGTTGATTGATCCTGTTTTCAATCGAATCCTATTCTCAACCTCGAGTCAGGAGTTGTTGCCCTAATGTAAGTTCCTTCGCTAGCCTAGTGAGGGGTTAGCCTAGAAAGGCTTTGAAAGCAAGTCAAGCATTCCAATCCCAGCGGATGAGTCAATAGCAGCTGAGTCCTAAAAAGAGCTAAAAGCAGCCCTTCTCTACATACGAAAGCACCTGGTACATTTGCTTATGAAAGAAGAGCTGCTTCTTCTGTAACAGCTTTTCAACCTCCCTTCGGGAAGTAAGAGCAATTTTCCCTTGCCTTGAGCGAGTTCCAGTCATCTCATGACTTTTCCCTTACTCTTTTCATTCAATCTCTCTCTGCCCACCGCTCCCTCTGTGGGTCGAGCCTCCTTTTCAGTCGCCCTCTACAACTAAGTCAGTTGAGCTCTTTCGGCTCCTAGACCTGCTGTGATCTTTCCTCCAGTTGGTTTGCTTACTTAAAGATATGCATCGTTAGAGTCAGTCCCTTTTTTTGGAGTTCAATTCCGAGCCGGTAAGCAAGACAAAGCAAGTCAACATCCTTCCAGGAAGCTATTTCAAACCTTACCATTCTAGGCTTTGCCTTAACCGAGGCTATTGCCTTCTTTGCCTTAGGCCTTTTTGATTCTATTTGTTTTCTATCTCATTCTTTAGCATGGGAAGGTAGCTCATCTCCTTCTAAGGAAGGCTGATTCTTATTCTGCAACTAGCAATTCTCTTCCAAAGCTGGAGCTTGCAATTCCAAAGCTTTCCTTCGCTCACAGGAATAAAAAACCTTGATCTTGATTTGCAATGCGAAGAAAAAGCTTCAATTCACAACCTAGGATAGCTAACGCTACCTTGCCTGAAGACATGGGATTGCCGTAGAAGTCACATGCCGAGCAAGTTATTGCCTCCTCTTCCTCTACCTATCTCGGGTAAGCTACATCCATACATAGTCTAATCCTCTGATTGACTGTACTAGGTACGGAATCTTAGTCCCAAGAGTTCTGCAGAAGCGGGCTTAGAAAGGGCGGAATGGCTGACTGCTGGACTCTTCCCTATTGGATTCGACAGTCTGACCATAGTCTTTTTAAACTAAGCTCTGTCCCTGGTTTCTATTGATTCTCTTTCAGCTACTGAACTTCATGAAGAGAGGTAGGTTTCAGTGGAAGAAGTGGAGAAAGAATCCATTATAGAATGTTTCATTCCACCCCGCTCTTTCCCTCAAAAAGGAGAGATAGAATGGGATCAAGACTCAGTCAGAAGAAAAAAACTTAAAGTCAGAACGGGACTCTGAAACCATTTTTTCCGCCGAAGTGAATGAAATGAAGTGAGGTATAGGATTGGAAGACAGTCTCAAAGAACATGTTCTCTAAAACTAAGAATTCTGATGAAGCACGACCCCTTCCCCTGAGCTGGTTTTAGCTCTGACAAAGAGCCCTGATAGCTTACAATCTAGTACAGGTTCTAGGTTGAAAGAATCAATGGCAATGGAATTCCTGCTCAGGTTCAATGTGACTCTAAGGCACTTGTTGATGCGCTACTACTATCAGTTCTACTTTATTTAGTTAGCAGTTAGGATTTATTTGACTTAGCTGCCTTAGCTTTAGACTAGCCCTTCTGGAAAGAGATTCAATAGCACCGGTCAAAGAGCTAGCAATGACTTTCTTCCCACCCTCCGGTTCAATAAGAAGGATTGATCTTATCGTTCGTGCCATAGGCCCTACCTCCTTTTCTTACAAGTAAGTAATCTCAAGGCAAGGAACGTAGGTGTGAGAGCGAAGCGAGAGGGTTGAGCTCTCCCTAACGGGAGAGGGTTGAGCTCGACTGAGAAGGAGAGGAAAGGGTGTCTATAGCATGAAAGCTCATCTCCGGACTGATTACCAAGTCTTCTATTCCCCAACGGACAGTGATGTGACCCAATTAGTAAGTAGTAAAGAAAGAAGCAAGGGTTTGATTACGGGCGCATTAGCTATTGAGTTTGTTTTCTTGCTGGGAGAGGAGGTTTGGTTGCTTGTGAAAGGATTGAATTAGCTTAGTTAGTGCTTGGGGAAAGGCTATAAGGATTGAAGATCTCGAGCGAAGCGAGAGGAATGTGAGGCTCAAGCCTATAGCAGAGTTGGCAAAAAAGCAGAAAGTCTCCTGGATGGCAAGCCGCTGGAACCTAATTCAAGTGACAGACAACCCCAGGACGAGAGCCTGGACATTAGGAGATCCCTTCACCACTCAGACGTGGACATCGGAACAGGTAGCGACATGGTGCTGAACAAGAATTTGTGTGGGAGCACCAACAGGCTTTTGATCGAATTCAAGATTATTTTGCAAGGCATCCATAAGAGGGGAGCTTTCGTCATCTAAGGATGTCGCATATCAGCTGTTAACTTCTGTCGCTTATCGCTGTTAAGAAACCGAATGAATATGATAGAAAGACCGATTTACCCGTGTTAAGGATAGTGCACTAGAATCAATAGGATCAGAATCCGATGTGAGTGAGGGTAGGGTAAGAAAATGTACTAATCGTAATGACACAACACATAACCCTAAATAACATGCATCTCTAAAATAGATATCTCTTTTTTCATCTCTGGCTTAAAGGAGAAAAAGGCATAAGGCAGCTTTTAATGCAGCGACCCGTTAGGTTTTTTGCTAGAATGCCCAAATTCTAATGAACAAAATAATCCCGATAAAAGAAGTTCCTGGACTAAGGGAATCAATCCATTAGGAATCCGGATAAGTGCCATTGGAACTATTCCTGCTTCATTCAATCAATGCAGGCATTCGCTTAGCACTATTCTTACTATAGGTGTTAGGTTAGGACTTCTATAACACTGTTATAGCTAAGAGAAATCGAGATGTGAGAAAAAGAATAGCTTTTCTTAGGTAGGCGACAAAGAGGGTCTTTCTCAAGCTAAGTACGTTCAGTTCAATCCATGGTTGGAATGACTGATCAATGGTACTCTGAATCCACTACCGGCTGACTGGACTGATCCAGGTAGCTCAGATCTTGGTTATACAGTTCGGTGTGAGATGGTTCGCTTGGTGTAGTGTGTTAGGGATAGCTGAACAGAGAAAGAGCAGCTTCGATCTCTGCCCGGTTCCCAAAGCATTAAAAGAAGACAAGGAGTGGACCTACCTAGAGGAGACTGCCTTATACTATCAACTCATACTATCAGATAAGGGTCTACTACAGCTGAGACTGAAAACATGAATTCAAAACAGACACGAGTGGGACCGCCTTAGCTAACTGTGAGACCCGTGATCTACGACCACCCTGAGGGCATGACTCGGAAATTCAGTGGAAGACGCTAAGCCTATGTTCATTGGCCTTTTCTTCGATGTCAATGTGCTCAGGTCCTTTCTTTGCCCCTTCCCTTGGGCTCTCCCTCAAATGTCCTTTCCCTTCGTTCTCTCTTCCTGACCCTGAAGGTTAAGGAAGGGCGGCATGGCGGACTGCATCCTCTTAGGACCTCTGATCGCTATTCGCTACTAATGAAATTGCTTAAGTTGAAGTGCTGTTCGATAGGGCTCCTCCTTCCCCTCGTCCTCCACCCACTGATCTTTCCCATTCGCAACCTCCTCTTCCGACGCTGCTATGAGCCTGGCCCTAATCTCATCCATGATAGATAGAAGATCCGGGAATCCCTGCACTTGCTTCCTTGCTTGATGGGATGGAGGCTTATAGATAAGAAAGGCTATTGATCAAAGCCCTTTCTATCCCGTTCCGCTTCTTTCCCGATGGTGGAGATGGAACCAAAGAAAGGCGGTTCTCACTAATGCTTTGAGTGCGCTTGATTGATGGCTTGCTGTCTTGACTCGGAGATGAACCCGAAAAGGCTTTCTTTCTTTGGTTTTTCCCTGCTGGCCTATTCGGTTGGAACTCTTATCCTCTTTCTTGCTTGCTTGCTTCTTTCCCCCCTCTTCTTTCGTCTATGCTTTGGGTAAAGCGGCTAAATCCTATGGAGAAATTCGCTACGTGAAAGCTAAAAGTTAGTCGAATCCTTACTCCTTTATTATATCCCTCGTCTCCCATAGCCAATGGCTCATTCGCTTCCTGGAGAGCTGGGATAAGACTCAATCAGCCTATTGGTTTGGTTCTTTCGGTTCTAGAGAGTCGCTCAGAGTCAAATCTATCTCATCTTATTTAATGATTAAAAAATGCCATTCATCAAAGAAAGTCTCTCCCTCACTGTGGTCAGTCTGCTTTTCTGCTCATCAAGCTAATCAGTAGCCTGCCTGACGAGGGCTAGGCTAATTTCCACTGTTAACCAAAGCGCTAATCTCTTCTAAGCCCTTCGCCTGCTAACTTTTAAAGTAAACAAATCGATTCCCCTCTCCCAATCTGTCCAGTGTTTTCTCTCTCTCATCCCGCCTATCTGGATGAGTATGCCAGGCTTCCCCGTACAGACATATGGTTCAGCCCTCGAGTCATGATGGTTGCATCTCTGCGGGAACAGAAAGAGACATAAAGTTCGGATAGTCGGAGAATGCCTATCACCCTTTCCGAATCCAGCTACTTGTCACGGGGTTATGAAAACCTTGTCTAAACACCCGTGCGGTACTCGTGCAAACCCTCTTCTTGGTGACGGAGATAGGCAACTAAGATAGACAGGACGAGCAACAACAGACTAATTAGCAAGGACAAGCGCTAATCTCTCTTTGACGAGCACTAGGTAAAATAAATAAAGAAGAGACTAATATCATAATATAAGACAAGCAACGAGCGCCTTAAGAGAAAGACGTTGCGCTAACGTCAACAAGACAGTTTGCTTGCTTCTGATCTATACTATAACTTTGGTAGTGACAGACTAGCCCATATAAGGTACAACACAAAAAAAGACTGAAGTTATAGTATAGATTGGGCGGAGGATATCCCGGGTTCAAACATTGTCTTTTCCATCTTAGCTGAGAAGCTGCTGATGATGAAGAAAAACTCTCAATCCTGGTTAGAGGCTATGCTGCTTCTAAGCTCTCCTCACTTTCACGGCAAGAAGGCCATAGCAGCGTTTGGGGCTGCAGGATCTTTAAATTGAAAGTAGGTTCGACCGCATGCTACAGAGGAACGACAGACGGATCAGAGCAAGGGATAAGGATAAGCAGACGGGCGGGGCCCTTTTATAAGCACTACAAATAACAAAGAAGCCGCTGGGAACCATTAATATGAAAGAAAAATGAGATCTGATTCACCTAGAAAAAGAAAGGTCGATGCAATTGAGAAAATCCAAAGCAGACAATGAATCCAGAGGAAAGGATTGGTCAAAGATCTCCGAAACACTTGTTCAGTGATTCGGCTCCAGATGGAATCTTCGCATATTTCTCTTAATAAGTCAGTGGTTCGGATGGAAATGATACTGAAACCGCTTCCTAAGACTCAGCGATAGGGTAGGGCGTAGTGACTACTCAGATGAAAGCTTCGGAGGAAGCATGGTGTTAAACGAGGTTAGAAGGGGGTTCTTTGCTGAATAGAATATTCATTCTGTCATCGACCACTTCTTTATGGAAGAGTTTGTTCCACCTTCTTAGTCTTAGAATGTGGAGGTACTCCTGGCTATCCCAGATGTTTATTCACTTTTAGCTTGTAAAGCCGGCTTCTTTCATAGCTGGATCCTAAGGTTGCAACTGGACTTTAGAGAAAGACTTTCTTCTGTAATAGGTTTGGAACCCTTTTTCCATTTGCAAAGGAGATGCTCGGGGTTCGATAGCATTACCATTTATACAGACCACCTAAAGATAAAAGAGAGTAGGGGATCCTCCTTACGAAGAAAATGAGACATTGATTCCAGCCAGGAATGAACTGTCAATCCAAGCTAGCTCAGGTCGTAATAGCCAGTTCGGTACGAGATATTCAGGTGTGAGCGCTGCGCTAAGGTAGCTTGCTTGCGATCAACAAAATCGAGAGAGAAGTTGACCAGGTTAGATTCGACCGGTAGGTGAGGGAAAGATGAAAGAAATTGAGACGCATATGGGAGAGATTGCTCTTCCTTTTACCATTCATATTTCAGCTGATGAAAAGAAGAAGAGGTATAATACACAAAGTTTAAATGATGGGAAAGAAGGCTCCTCAGTTCTTAGAAAAGTGCTTTTTGAGAGTTCCACCGTGATAGATATGATATAGTTTCTATCTCTGCCATAGGCAGAAAAGCAGGTTGAAGGAGATCATGTTACGTATTCTAATTTAGGGAGGGCTTGCTAGGCTATTCCTATGAATAGAGAAAACTTTCCCCATTGCACTCACTAGCAGCTTTATCATTAAATTAGGAACTTTCCATTCCTAATGTGGAGGAATTATTTACTGGTTCTCGTCCACTTACCGTTGACCTCGCCTTCCACTACAGCAGTAGCGCTGGCATGTAATAAGTTTCTGATCCAACTCCTCCTAATGGGAGGCATTCCGATACCATAGCATGAACCGAAAAGCAAACTCTTCCTCTCAAAAACGAGCTAGCATAGACCACTTGCTTCAAAGCTCAACGGTTTGTTTCGGGAACTAGTGCAATAAAAAAAGAAATACAATCCGCTTGCCTCTTTTAATGAAGAAGGGTTGGTTTAATTGATAGCTACTTTTTTTGGAATTGGGAGTCCTCTGGATTGCTCTTATCTTATGCCCAGGAGTGGCGAGAATACTTTGCTAGATCAGCAGGAATGACAGCGGTCTCGGGAATCTACTCTATACTCTACTACGCGTGTTCTTATCAGCATTGGGAATAGAGATATATGCAGGACGGAAAATTTTCTTTTAGTCTAACCTTCGCATGAGCTTTTCTTGTTCTTGACTTCAAATTGGAATTGCCTTCTCGTTTTAGCTTATATCTTAATATATAGCTTCTCTCCCTACTTGATGATTCTTTATGGACACTCGCTTCTTCATCTAGGCAGGGATCATAAGCGGAGAGATAGCCGTACACTCTGAAGTGGTAGCTTTTTATCTACTTTCTTTCGGCGTACATCCAGTCCAAGCAGTTACTCCCAGCTAGCGGAAAAGGTGAATTTTCATTCATTTATATAAATATTAATAGTAATAGATGCTATTGCGCCTCTTTCTTGCGTTGAATAGTAATGGCTTGGCTAATGGGCATAGGCCCAGAAAAATCGAATTTTGATTTGAAACGGATAGAAAGAAAAAGCCTGCGGTGGGAAGAGAACATAAAGTTTTATTACAAGCTTTGAGAGTCCCGGAGTTGAGCAGTTTGAGTGGACATGAGTGGTTCTTCACTTCAGAGTTTTCTTTGTTAGGAGTATTCATCTCTTAAGAAACCCTCCCAGTCGCTTTCTTTCTTCTAGGAAGCGGGTCCTTGCCTTCCCAAGAGCGTAACACGGAATTGATCGATTTGAGAAGTTTGCTACTGGCACGCCCTCCATTTAGTCCATGAAGGTTCTCTCGGCGCTGCTTTCATTCTTGTTCACCAAGACGTAGCTGATCCGATCTAAGAAGATGATACTGACTGAGGAGTTGGGATCTTGAGGTGACTAGCCAGAGGATGTAGAAACAATCAAAGATCTTATTTAGTGCCTACCTATATTCCATACATATAAAAGCAAAGCAGGGGGCAAGGCTAAAAGTGAGACCGATCTTGAAGCTTTAGTTGGAGGACGATAATCTGCTTCACTTGGTTTGTTGTCGCTAAGAGATCTCTAATTCAACATATGTCAGAGTGGGAAGGAACGAGCTGAATAGAGTGCACTAGTCCATTAATTCTAGCGACAGCTTTCTTTTTATAGTGTAGGAAGGACCTTGAGAAGGAAAAGCCTTACCTTCTAGTTCTAATTCAAAGGCTCGATCGAGCTCAATTTAATTTATTAAAATGAAAATCCCGAAAGTCTTTTATTTTTAAATATAGGCGCGAACAATTTGTATTGTCAGTACCCGTTACCAGAATGCTCCCAACAACGGAAGTTTCATGGGGAGCGTTTAAGTTTCAGGTTTGATTCGTTCCTTGTGAGCGTTAGGTTAGTGAGTGGAGAATTGTTTGAGCTTCAACAGGTTATACTTTAACATTAGCTTAGCAAAGGGCGACCAGAAAAAAAGGCTTTCCCTTCCCCTTATATATCCCATTTTTTAAGTGAACTAGTGCAAAAGGTCAGTCAATTACTTTAGAAAATAGATGCTATTACGCCTCCTGCCTTGCCATCTTCACGAATGAGACTGAACCATCTTACATTGTCCGAGCCAAGCCATCGGAGGAGATGGAATCCCCGAAACAAAGGCGGTTTGAAACCCTTCTACTTGTGAGCTAAGCTCAGTTTCTTCCTCTCCTAATCCTAATGGCATTAGCTTCGATTAGCTTCGGTGGAGTTAGCCCCTGCTTAAGAGCGAGTTTCTTTCCGGAATTGGCTCTTCATTGTTAGCCGAGCTTCAACTCCGATTTCTCAAAACCTTCTCCGTCGAGCCACTGCTTACCTCCGAAATCATTTAATCAGAAGAGGTGACCCGCTTCCAGCGGTCGAGTGGGTTGAAAGTTTCTGGACTTTGCTTTGACACGACACCACGAATGGCTTTTTCTCTTGATTTGATGACTTGCATCATTGTTGCGAGAAAAGTCCTCCCCTTTGCCCCCTTAAGTTAAGGCGGATCCTGTAAATGATTGCTTGAGTACGGATGAAGAGAAAATCTTAGCTGATCAGTTGGGGTGCTGGAGAGGGGCAAGTACTAGCAGGGATTCACTGACGGAGTAATCGAGTGAGCTGGCAATGATTAAGAGCTACTTTCCCTCCTTGTTTAGTCATTCTGTCGAGCAAAGCCACCTGAGAAAGAGCCGGATCCCGGTCTTCCTGGGCGAGAAAGGATTCCTTTGATATTGGAATTGCTGTAAAGCACGACCTAAAGGTAATTGATCACCAGATACCAGATTGCTTTTTGGCGGAAACAATAATCTGAACCCTTTCTCCGAAAAGGACTACCAGGAGCTTCTGTTGATGTGAAGCTAGAACAAAGTAAAGTGGTGCATCTTGCTACATGCTACATAAGAGGATAGGATTACTCGGCTACCCCCAAGTGAGTAGCTAAAAGAACGTATGAGCTATACTGAAGTTATAGGCGGCTATTGACCGAGGCTCCAAAGGTTGACCAAGTGAAGTCCAAAGGACTTCAATCTCTTTGAGAAAACCGGAAGAAGAAAAGCCGTATGTAATTGCCAGTTCTACAGCTACCAATAACTTCCGTTTAGGTCCATAACATCACATGCGGGCGGAGTGAAATGCATCGGAATATGTCTTTCGTCACCTGTTAATATTTAGGGTGGACATAGATGAGGAATAATGGTCAATCTTAGGTGTGTATCCGCCAGATAGAAGAGAAGCTCGGGGATCCTGCTTTGCTTTGGGATCACAGCACCGATAGATTAGCATAGATAAGAAAAGCATTCAATTGATCATACCATACTAAGCGACTCGGACTGCGACTCATAGAACAGAAACACAAGTACTTGCGCGCATCAGATTGAATCCATCACTTAGATAAATGACGTAGACAAAGAAGCTCAAGCTGACTCGAGATGAAATTAGAAGCAGGCACTTCTATCAGATCTGGCTGGCACATAGGCCGGCCTTTTACCGATATTCAAAATTGGAATCTTCTTCTGTAATTAACTTTATGTTTATGCATCTTTCTTCCATGCTTTCTGTTGGTCAACAACCAACCACATATATAGTCAAAACACCCGTCCTACAGGTGAACTCCGAAAAGAAAGGTGTCAAGTCTGAAAGCCAAGCCCTATCA
>JANTPZ010092872.1:0-14481 GCA_025593235.1 Vachellia pachyceras
CATATTAAGCAAAGGAACCACTGAGATGCTATGCAAGAGAACCAGACCCTTGCTATCGCCAGTAACAGCTTTAAATTGACGAGTATTTTGAGGATCATATCCCAAAAACAATGCATGCACCACTGGTGCTGTATGCTCTCCACTAATAACTTTTGCAACCACAGCTTTATGTACATCCCAAACAGTAACACGACCATCACCATAACCAGCTAAAAGTAGGTCCCCTTGCTGATTAAAAGACATGGATGTTACTGGAACATATGATCGATCACCTTGCAAGCCAAGCATCAACATCTGACAAGGAAACAGTTGAGAAGTAAGAAGTTTATCCTATAAATGTTACTAAAAAGGATCTGTCTTGTCACTTCATTCTCATAGAAGTTTGATTGCTCAAAGGGTGCCTTTATGGTGTGCCATTGTAAATACAATATATGACAAAATTCCTAAATTCATCAGTTTTGCACAGTGAAATTTCCTCAAACCTAACAGAAATTTTTACATTATTATATTGAGTTCTGAACTATTCTAGTACGAATCTAATAGAATAGGCTATAAGGGAAAATCTAATCAACTATTTAGAAAGTGAAAAGAGAAATTGACCAAACATTCAAACAAAGAAGCGAACATTAAACTAGAGCTAGTCTAATAAGAAGGGCTGATTATGGAATAAAACCTTTCCATCCATATTGTCAGTATGATAAGGGGAATATCTACTGGGAACCACAAAAATGAGTCCTTTTGTCATTCCAACTGCAATGTAATTAGCATGAACTTCCAAGACTCGAGGGGAACCATGTTCACGCTTGAATGTTTGGGATGAGATTACTCTTGTAATGACATTGTCAGCACTAGTATCAAAATATCCCAATGTTGTGGAACCCCTTCGAACACCCTCCAGCCTCATTGGCTGGGCGGCAGCACCCTCTTCCCAGTGCAAACCAGTAGAAGCATGCTTTTTCTCTAGTTCTTCAGCCAATTCAAGTGGCTTCTTCGAAGAGTGCAATTTCCTCTCTGCCCTCCGACTGGCCCTTTTGTTTTCCAGTTGCTCAAGTGTCTCTTTTACCAGCTCAGAAACGTCGCTTGTTGAACTACTATCATCATCATTGCCATCATCAGTCAGGCTGTCTTTATCACCCTTCATCCAAGCATTGGAATTCGCTAGTTCTCCTGTTTCCGCAGATGCAGTATTTGACCCATCTTCATTCAGTCCCTTGTCGCTAATATCAATATAAGGAATCTTGTTTTCATTAAAATCCTTGTGGATAAATGGATCAGAATTCGTATTCGTTCGGGAATCCTGTTCATAAGCCGAACCAGATGTCTCAATACCATCTTCAATATTACTGGAGCGTGGGATTGCAGAATATTCATCGGCACTTCTATTCTCTTCCATTACGCAAGAAGAATCATTATGCTGCTCAATTTCAGCATTACCAAGAGCAGGCTTCGAATTATCCACTTCAGTCGCAACTACTGCTTCATTCTCAAAATGCACCCTGGGTATGCTCTCTCGCTTATTCTCAAAAATCTCAACATTTTTTGACGCTTGATCAGCATGATTACCTTCAGAAGACTGAGAATCATCCTCCTCTGGTTTCTCACTAGACTCAGGAACATAGAGACCAGCCCCGCCCAAATCACCATTAGAAGAGATATCAGAATCATCGCCAATAGTTAAATTCAATTCACCACTATCTTGAACCTTTTGTAGAGTCCCACTCCCCGCCCTCCTCGACTTGATCGCAGCTGCATGCGGCGTCGGTATCGATCTAGAAGCTGCGGCGGCGGCGGCCAGCGCCGCACCAGGTTTTGCATTCGACCTCACCCCAGGGAAAAGAGTCGAGAATGGGCGGGAAACCCTGAGAGAACGATCATCGGGTTTCTCTCCAGGTTTGACCCGAGAAAAATATCTAGCTCTGGACTGGCCTATCCTATCATCCAAGTTGGTTAGTTTCTGAGGTTCTGGATTCTTCTGGCTAACTTCAAGAGGAAATTCAGAGACCGAATTCCGGGAAGAAGAGGCTTGGCTAGTAACAGACGGATCCGAGGGGCGGTGACTCTGGCGAAGATAGGAGGATGGCGATGGAGGAGGAGAGGACGATGAGGATGAGGAGGTATCACAATCATTGAGGATATCGTCGACGGTGCGCTGAGGAACAGAACGTACGACGGCGTCGTTAGTGCTGTTGTCGTCATTTTCGTCATCGGTGGAAGCGTGTGAATCCAGGAAGGAGTCGAGGTCGAGATCCATGGAGGTTGATTCAGGTGGGATGAGTATACTGCTCATATCTATGACTCCAAGGTCCAAGCAATTTTCCCGACATGTACCGGCAGTTCTTACTCCACTGACAGTGTTTTTTTTAGCGGTGGAATCTTTCACGACCCCGGATCGCTCCGATCATCGAAACACTGCCCGTCCCAGAAATAGTGAGAGAATATTTTAGAACAATCTCTTTTATGTGATCTAATTTATATGAAGTTTTTCTAAAATGTTCCGAAATTGAGCTTTTTTTAATAATTTAAATTTATTTATAAAATTGAATGTTACTGTAAAATTAAGTATTATTGTTTTAATTGTGTTGTTATTTGGAAAATTAAAACTGTTACTTATTAAATTATCGTTATGGTTGATATTTGTTAGTACTTATTAAATTAATTTTGCCATGTTTCAAATGAAGGTTGCGTAAATAATTTGATTTCATGATTTAATCTCATATTAATCCCAGAAACTTCATGATAATTACCGGATTTCAAAATTCTGAATTGAGATTTACACGTATTTTTTATCTTCTTCCTCTCAAGTAGTTAAAATATTATTATTTCTTTATTCATTTTATTTATCTATCCTGCCTACAAAATATAGATTTCTATTTGATATATAAGAGTAAGTTTAGAGATTTATCTTGGTTAAGACTCCAATTATTTTATTTCTCAAATTTATTATTTGTATTTAACGTTGACTCCACTTACCATGCCTATTAAAAAAATTTTCATCGTTTAAGATGAAAGGAGTTTATTTGGAAGGGTAGGGACAATTTTATTGTTGTAATGTTATGTGCTACCAATTAATTTGAGATGACAAAATTAATGATGGGTTTGGATTTGGTTTATACCATATAAAAATCGAGGCACATGAATTCGGACCGGTAAGGTAAAGCCAGAAATCGACGGCTGACCTCCAATCTAATTTATATTTGATTTTTACTGTATTTTGTATATGCTCCTCTTTTTTAATTATTTTTTAAAAAAGAAAAAAAGGATTAGTGTTTTAAAATTTTCAAATGTGAAGGTTAAAAAATAAAAAACAGAACCCCTCCTTCATACATGCCCACTGTAGCATCTGTATCTGCTCATCGTTTTTTCATTTTTTTTAAAAAAAACTGATTAATTCTTTTTAAATTTCAAAGAAAAGTTCATTTAAAAAAAAAAGAGAAAAGAAAAGTTCATTTATCTTTTTCCATAATTCACTAACAACTAGCGGTTCACCAAGCCAACGCACTAACCTAGGATTATAAGAATAGTCCGGCATCCATTCAAAGAGTACTTTTGTTTGAATGAAAAGGAGTATATTAGTATAAAAAACTTTTACATAGAGGAATCAAATGAAATGGGTTTAGTTAGTTATGCCCTTGATAAAAAAGTTGAAGTGTGTTTCTAGCTCTAAAGGTGTGTCCGGTGAGTACATTAACATAGTAGGATAGTTCTTATGTCGACAATCCCCCATAAACGCATCTGTTGCAGTTATAATTGGGTCCTTCAGACTAGGCTCTTGTTCAGTGGGCTCGGGTTGTGGAGCAACCAGTCAACAAAAGAAGTCTGGGGCATTCCAGAGTTAGCCATCTATATCCATAACAGGCTCCAACATTCCACTTTGAAGGGACAACTTAGAACATGATCTATATCTTAATCCTAGCATCGCATGCTGTGCAGGTGGACTTAGAGGCCATGTGCCTTCGATGTCTCTCAATGAGGAGTCTTCCTTTAAATGCAAGTCACAAAAAGGTGCACACTTTTTGGCTCCCTAGCCACTTCCAAATCCGATTTAATTTGCTATCTTCTGGGTTCCAGCAAAATTCTTGAGCTACAGCATACATTGAGAAAACAGTGAAATCACCATTGGGTGTGAAGTTCTAGTAGCATGTTTCTTCACCCTCAGTTGGGTTCGGCGGAGGTAATGAGTTGATATCAGGAGGATCTTGTGGGGTAATATCACTTCAAAAGGCGAATAATTCCAGTCTCCATTGTTTTTTCACAAAGTGCTGGATGGGTATGTTAAGTCGGTTTTTTGGTACATCCGAAAATGTAAGATGTTTGAGAGGACCGACATCCTCCACCCAGTTACCAGAATCTGAGGTGTTTTCCAGCTCCAGGTTGCCGGGTGATGTGCAAATTGGTATCTTCCCTGACTGCAACTATGCTGCACTAGATATGGGAGGAAGTTTTGGCCTTAAAAGTGCCTGTGCAAGGCCCCTTCCATCCATATTTCTCTCTCAAGATTTGCCCCCATAAGGCATCGTACTTGGCGACAAGCTGGTAGGCTAGTTTGGGTAGGAAAGCTCTGTTCTCCTACTCCATAATTCTAAGACCACACCCCCATTTAGAAGAGGCTGATACCTGTCCTCCCATTTCACTAAGCTAACTTTCCTGTGACTGTCATCACTGCCCCGCACAAAAACCGGCAAAATCCCTAACAAGCTTGTCCAAATTAATTGTCTACATAGCATAGTATGGAATGGTACTAAGGGCACTTTTCTCAAGGGTTATGCTACGTACAAAAGAGGGAGACTTTGCATTCCACCTGGTGAGCCTCTGTTGAAACTGATCAATAAGGTAGCCATATGTGTTAGTGGTGACTCGCTCATGCAATAGTGGGACCCCATTGGAAGTTTGTTGGTGCCAAAGTTGGGAGCATATGCTCGCTGCCTGGCCAAGAGGTACGTTCTTTGAGAAAAAAGACGCTGGTTTTAACTTGGCCAATCTTGTCGCCAAAAGATTTCCAGAAAGCATCAAGACTTGTCAAAATTGCAGTGATCTAGGTCGAGGTAGTTGAGCCAAACAAAATAAGGTTGTAGGCAAAGAATAGATGAGAGGGAGAAGGGAACCTTTTCTGCCCATCTTGATTGCCTGCCAACCCTTCCGATCGAAATTCGATATAAACTGAGATAATCGTTCCATGCATAGCACAAAAACATAGGGACTTAATGGTCCCCTTGTCTGATTTCCAGGAAAAGGGTATTATTTTAAAAGGGTAGAAAAACCTCATAGTTGATCGGGAAAAACAGTTTAATAGTAGTAACAGGAAGACTATAGATTCAATTAAAGGAATTGAGCAGTGAAGGAAGTCAGGCTAAAATTCTTCAGAATGACAAGTTAAAACTCCATTGATGTTCAGCTTTGTGACTAAAACCTATTAATTGGTCTATGGGTAGTAAACATCAAAATTAATTGTCTAAGCACTTCCAGGTTGAGTCAAACTAAAAACCACAACTATATCTGCGACTACTAAAACATACGAAGGCACCATTCATAAACATCACTGAAACTTCATGTCACCAAACTGCGAAGTTCACGCAAATTTAGCAATTAGAGAATTAGACCCATTACCTCAAACAACCACATCATGAAAAGAATATAACAGTGAGAAACAAAAGCTACGGCCAAACGTCAAAATTTCTCGCGTCCGAATTCTTGGATTGGACATAAATCCAAATTGCCAAGTTCAAAGCACTACAAAAATCATGACTTTCACATATATTTGAAACAAGTAATCATCACGAAAGAAAGACCTACAAAACCCATAAATAAACTACCATTACAGCAACAAAGAAAATAAAAACACTTCATACTGGAAAGACAATAAGAGATTCTAATCAAACAAGCTGAAGCCCATATCATCGTCACTCTCCTCTTGTGGCTCTTCCTGCAAGGATTTCAAGAAACAGACAAGTTAGATACCAACGATACGAAACACACAGTTAAATAACGCCCAGCCAAACAAATTATCACTTGAAATCTACCTTCTTCTTCTCCTCAGCAGCAGGAGCAGCGGGGGCAGCTCCCGCACCAGCGGCAACAGGGGCAGCGGCAGCAACAACCGGAGCCCCACCACCTCCAGCATTCAAGATCAGATCTTCAATGTTTCGCTTCTCAGCAAGCTTAGCAAATAAGCTTGGCCAATAAGATTCAACATCAACATTTGCTTCTTTAACCAAGGATGATATCTTCTCAGCCTATGAACATTATCTTAAGGACAAACTCATAACCAGGGAACGACGCTTCGTTTGGTGACAATAAAATTAGTTAAGACCCTATAACCTTAGACCTATTGAAGCAATAGCTAATCTTATATTCAGTTCCCCGATTCCATTGCCGCCAAAAGAAAATACAGACTGACATGTCAAGATCGTTAGAATATTCAATCATTAAAGAACAAAAGGGCAACGGGCTAACACAAGGATACGGTGACTGGGATGCCATCATCGTGAAGAATCAAAGTTGCGTAAGTGCAAGCAAGCTCTCCAATCGACATTTTCACACTACCAAAAATAAAAAAAAAACAAATCAGATAACATAAGAATAGCAAATCTCTCATTACAATATTCTTAGTACTGTCCAATGTATAGACAGAAAGTCCGAAGAAATGAGTTACAAATGCAAACCTCAACGAAAACTCATAAAACTGTTGTCAAAGAAATGGATAAGATGGAACAGCTTACCTCGAGGAATAGAGGCGAGAGCAGCCGGCTGCAGGGAGAGACTAGGGTTTCAGTTTCGGGTTACGCGGACAACTATGAGAGAGGGGTTTAAAAGGGTAAACAATAGTAGTGCGATTATAATGTGCCAGGATCCGAATAGCTAAAGCCCACTTAAAAATAACGGCGAACCAAATTCCATTTTCCCACCTTTCCCGGCCTATAAGGACCCATCTTCGATCGCTTCATGTTTTTGTTTTTTAACCCATACTTTCTGAAAATCAAAGGTAAAAGTATAAGAAAAATATTTTATTTCAATTTTTGAAGTATATTAATTTTTAAAAATTATTTATTTTACGTAAAATTATTTTCTTGTTCTGTAATTATTATAGCAATAAAAAACAAGTATACTTTTAAGTTCTCTTCATTATCAAAATAAATAAATAACTAGCCTTTAAAATTTTGAAAAATTTTCCATTTATAAATTATATATTAACATAATATAAAAATTAAAATTAATTTGGGATATTTTAGTTTTTAATGAAAACGCAGATTTATTAAAACAATTGTAGAATGAGAGCACATGATTATGGGCTTCCTTTCAACGTTAAACAAAAACAAAGACCGGGAAGTCCAGAGAAGCCCAACAAGACCAAAGAAAAAACATACAAACCCAAAAGCCCAAAATGCGTGTGTATTTGTATAGAAGCTACAAGAGGCTTTTTCTTTTTTTTGCTTAATCCAACAGACGTTGTTGGTAGGGAATTGAGCCGTTTTCCGAAACCTATAATGGCCCATTTGATATGTTGGAATTGATTTTGGTGGAGATGAAATAGAAATGGATATAGATATAAAAAATGAGGGGCCAAAAAATCAATTACATGACATGGGTTACATCATATAAATCATTTCTACATGTTTTGAATTCCATTTCCAATTCCACTATACCAAACATAGGAAATGAATTACATTTCCAATTCCATCATACCAATCATGTCCTGAGAGTTCAAAAAAATGAGAATAAAAATGGGAAATTTATCATTATGTCCTAAATAGAGAAATTAATGAATAAATTTTTTTAAATATTGGTAAAATTACCATCAGATCCCAACAGTAGCTGGTCCGGTTGATATAAACAACCCCATCGGCCGTGAATGATAATCGGATCAGCTACTTGATGGTAATTTTATCAATCTTTAGGACCTTCTACTTATTAATTTTTGTTGAGACCTGATTGTAGATTTTTCAATAAAAATTGTCTTATAGCCTGCGAGCTAAAATCTAGTTGTCAATATGGGAATTTGTAAGTGTTCCTATAAGCATTATATAATCACTAAGACTTGTAATGGTGTTGATGAGATCATGGAACTCAACTTATTTAAACTTTCTTAGGCTAAAGTATACTTTTAATCTTTTATGTTTGCATTAGGTTTCACTTTAGTTCTTTAAATTTAAAAAGTGTACTTTTAGTCCCTCAAATTTAACGCCGTTAGTCTCTATTAATAGAAATTGCTTACCCGTCAAATTTAACGCTATTATTTTAAATCTTTTTTTATTTATACAATTTAAAATATCAAATTTATTATATTATTAAATTAAAATTAAAATGTGAGTATGCTTTATCAACGTTTTATTACACAGTCATCAACTAAATTTGATGCGTCGGCAATTTCCGTTAAGAGAATCTAAAGGTGTTAAGCTTGAGGGACTGAAATTACACTTTTTAAACTTAAAGGATTAAAATGAAACCTGACGCAAACATAAAAGACTAAAAATATAATTTAGTCAACTTTCTTATAACAACAAAAATAAATATATAAATACATTATATCTCACTCTGTCCCTACTGTAAAAGGTATTTAGAGTTAGCTTTAATCTTAAATATAGCAAATTTTATATCATAACATTTATAATTTTTCGAAACCATTTTACATAACTTACAAATACATGTATGATATAATGTTACATGTATAATGATAATTTAGGAAGATCGCATCATAATTGTTATAATAAAAATATTCGATTTTTTCTGATTTTCAGTTTATTATTTGACTTTTTTTTTGTGAATATTCGGGATTCGATTTTCTGTTGGTTTATTATAAGAATATTTCGATTACAACTGAAAAACCAAAATTAAAGATAATAAATGTTGGGCCTTGCAAGGTTTTTTTCCAAGTCCAACGATCATTTTTTAAAATAAAAAAGTCCAGGTGTAGTTCATATTCAAAATACTAAACCCTTGAATAAAAAAATATCACCCTACATTACAACTTCCCATCTCTTGTCTCTCTCTCAATCTCCTTTTTCCCTACTCACTCCCGGGTTCTTTCGCTTAATTTATTATTAGACCTATTTAGAAACGCAGTAGAAAAGTACTTTTATATAAATCAGAATAAATATACGAAGGAGTTTATTTCATTTTACGAAAATCAGCCAAACAGACCATTGGCAACTTGTATCAATTTTTTGTTGATGAGAACCATAAAATTTGTGTTGAAGCATTAGTTTCGCAGTAACACATTTGCTTAAATCCAAGTTGTTTCAGAATAAAACATATGAACAATCCAGTTTTTCGGTTTTTATCGGAAATCTAACCAAATGCCGAATGCTCACCCTACTCGACACTTGCTCATTTAAAAAGAAAAAAAGAAGTTTGAAGGAATTAAAACAGTTGGTTAGCATCGTTTTTGGTTAGCCCCCAACTTTCTCTGAGCCGTCAGTATTGGACTTCCAGTGGGTTCTCTGTAAAGCAGCTTAATTAGCCACCTTGTTTGAAATACTTGCTATTATTCTACGTGGGACACAGGCTAGCACCAAAATAGCAGCAACAAAACTATGAGACAGACATTGATCCCGTTTGGTTGAGTTTACGGGGAGTTTAAAGATATGTTTAGCAGTGTTTTTTTTGTAAAATGAGATAATCTTCTTTATACATTTGTCTCAACTTATATAAAAGTACTTCCCAGACGCATTTTCTAAACGGACCGAATTAATTTATAAAACAAATAGGAATGATAATGATATTTTTGTTTTTTTCAGTGGGCGAACAATCAATTATCATGATATAATTTAAACTCGAGCCAAAGCATCCAATCTGCTGTTTTGAATGACTTGGGTTAGATAAACCAAGTTTTGAGTTGTGTTTGACGTGTGTTTGGGTTGGATTTAGTTTTGTCAGCACTGGTACATAATTCATAAAGTAAAATTTGAATCAGAACAAGAGAATTTCAATTTATTTAAAAAAATTAAAATATTGATAAACAGTGGGTTATAAGAAATAGGTAAAAACAACTTCTTATTTTGATTAGGAGAAAAGGTATATTTTCCTAGGCAACCCCAAATGATTAAAAAAAAAGTACATTTAGTAATACAAGTTTAGGTATTAAGGATTTTAAGTAACAATTAACATAAATCCAGGGCGGGCCCACAATCTAATTAAATAAAAGGGAAAAAAATAATTTTTTATCTTTATAATTATAATTCAATACATAACTATTTTAATACAATTTAATCCTATAGTTCTATTTTATTTAAAATCCAATCTCTAAATTTTGATTCGATGCAATTTAAGATAAATGGTTTAACTATTTCAAATATTAGTCCCTTTCTTTAAAAAAAATAAAGGGAAATTTACTGGGAGGTCCTAAATAAGAAACTTATTTAATGAATGGTCCCAATTTTAAAAATATTTATCAAAAAGTCTCATTAACAACATGAGGTCCTATATATTGACAACATCATGCGATGTATTGACAACACCTCATGTTATCAATTGGACCTTTTGATAAATATTTTTAAAATTGGGACCATTCATTAAATAAGTTCTTTATTTGAGACCTCCCAATAAATTCCCCAAAAATAAACTACATATTTCATGAATCCTATAATTAAAATTTTAAATAGTTAAAATAATAGAAAGTGAGTTACATAGAGTTAAGGTTTAAGAACAGAGTCTCAGTTCAGTTCAGTCAAAACTACATAAACCCAGAGTAAGTAGTTAAAGTATTGATTCAGTTAAAACTGATTAACAAGATTAATTTTTGTAAAATAAAATTAAAGAGATAAAAAACCGACGTGACCAATCAACTAAAAAAAAGGTACTCTGAAAAAGTGCGAGGAAGGTACTATCATTGCAACTGCCATTGACTCGGTGCTTCCATTGGATTCCAAACGCATGAGTACAACTACAGATTGCAAAAGAGACCTGATTGACGCAAAAGGGAGAATCGTAGAATTCCAATTTGACAGTGAAAGGTGAATTGTATATAACCATAGAAGCCATTATCATCATCATCATCAAAGATTAAAGCAACACATAGAAGAAAGAAACCATCTTCATCATATTTCACCACCCCCAACAAGCAGCTTCTTCTGTTAATCTCAGAAAGCAAAAGTGTTCCCTTAATAAATAAATAAAATAACAGTTAACAGACTGACGAAACTTTCCCTTCCTAATAGACCAATCAATCAAAAGAGGGCCCAACGATATAAAACTAATCTTTTGAACCCTTTCTCACCTTTGCCATTGTTAACAAGATGAGGCCTGTGTCATTGGATGCTCCCTGCACCCAAGACACATACACTTTATGCTACTAAGAATTAGTCAACAAGGTAAGAATCCAAAGCTCCAGTATTTAGATATCTGCCTTATTATGCTCAATACAATAATGAATATGATCCTCTCCCTCTAGCTACTTCTAAAGTCTTCTTCAAAATAAAAAAGAAAGAAAAAAAAAAGACCCCTCTATTTCCCTAAATCAGACACTTTTCATGATAATTGAGATGATAGGTGCTGCTGATAATGCTTGGCATGGGTTTGAGACGTCGTCGTCAAGGCCAGATAGTGGCACAAGCTTTTCAAGTAATGAATCTTAGACAGAGAAATTCACAAGTAAAAATCAAGTAGTAATCATGAATTAACATATAAGTGTGTCAGAAGTGAATCCAATTGAGTTTCCCTAACAGAAAAAAATGTCTGACATGCTTATACGACTAATTCATGATTTTCACTTGAGAATTTTCACTTGTCAAATGCCCATATTCCAGGCTGAAAACTCTTGAATCCTTCTTCTTGCAATGCAGCTGGCTGATCTCTGACTCTATCTTTCCGACATTGTTCTTGACACTTTTTTCATCATCAGCCTTTTTTTCTTTTTTAAACTGGTTAGCCTTGCAAGGGAAAGACGTTTTTTTATTTATCCGTTTGGAGATCCTAAGTTGAAGATTTTTGTTCAGAATCTATTCCAGAAGTTTGTGAAACACCACCTGCCCCAGTCGCTGCTGCTGATGCTACTGTTGTTGTTGTCGTCCCTGCTGCTGTTGTGGTTGCTGTTGTTGCAACTGTTAATTTTATTCCCTCAGCACTCTTTGTCTCAAATAACTTAAAAAGGAGTTCTCAGATACATCTCATATCATAGATATAGAAGATAAGTATATTATACTGTTCAAGAGCTCATTTCTATCCTGCTTTTCTTTATTATCACAACCAGCTTAGTTTTTCTATCTCAAAAGAGAGTGAGAAAGAGTCAATTAAAACAGTAAGTGTTTATAATATTTTGCAGTAGAGTTGGTCACCTGCACTAGTTGTAGTAGTTGATATTGGCATTGAAGAAGGAAAAGAGAGGATCCCAGAGGAGCCATAGTGCTGAGGCAGAAATGGGAACTGTAGCATTTGAGGATATTGAAGTCCAAAACCTTGAGCATGGCTAGTTTGAGAATATTGAGCATAGAAAGGGTAAATATTATGGACTAGTCCTGGTGACCCAGATGCCCCACTGGATGGGTAATACGGTGAAAACTGTTGACCTCCCCCATACACACTGTAATAGTTCTGCATCAGTTCAAACAAACAGATGCCATAATCAATGAACAATGCAGCAGCAACATTAAATGAAACATTCACGCCATTTTATTAATTATTATTACTTCACTACTCAAAAATAGCATCTGGGTTCTAACTTTCACTATTTCAGAGGTGGGTAAAAAAATCAGATATTTCACCAAGTGATACAAAAAAGTCTCTGCAGTTGTGAACAGATGTGATATTATGGTTTTTTTGTCTTATTTTGAACCATTTACTACTTAAATACCTACCATGGGATACATGGTCTCTTGCGAATATCCAGAATACCTGTTAGTAGATCCAAAGGAGGGTAATCAGACAGAGGGAAAGCAGAGAGGAAAATGGGAAGAATGGAGGGAAGTGTTCAGAAAGCACATGCAAAGAAGCAAAAACGACCATATCCACAGATATCTCATGATTTACCCATAAGCTGAATAAGGAAATGTATAATGGCCAGAGGGCTGATGGAAAAATGTAGAGGAAGAGCCATGGTATGCCGGTGTAGCCACCTGTCCAGGTCCTGGTCTGAATCTTCCTGCTCCTGCAAAACAGCCCAAGATTTAGCTCAGACCAAAATAAAATATGACGTAAATCTTTTCCAAAAGATTAAAAAAAAAAAGAATTGACAGTGTGAGGATTTTAGAGAACAAGAGGAACAAAAGTGAGGATTGAGGACCATGTTGAGGAGTTGGTGGGCGATTCTTGTTTGCTCCAAGAGATGCAAGGTTGCAGTTTGCTCTTCTGCCATCAATAACTGGAGATGGATTCTGACATGCTCTCATGGCTGCTTCTGGATCCTTAAATGTAACCTTTAAGAAGAAAAAATATGAACAAAAGACGGCGAAACCAATGACTCATTGTTCAAATATCACAGTAAAAAACACCAAAGCGGAGAGACAAGAAGATTAAAAAGCAAAGAAAACATGGTCTTACAAAGCCATAACCCTTGGATCTCCCTGTGTTCTTGTCTGTGATAACAACAGCCTCAAGGATCTCACCAAACTGCTCAAAATACCTCCTCATTGTGTCCCTTTGAGTCTCCCAAGCCAGTCCACCCACAAAGATTTTAGTAAAAGTTGTGTCATTGTAGTGCCCAGGATTGTTAGTACCACCCACCATCTGGAATTGCCTTGGATGAGACATTTGAGTATATCAGAAATGATCGATAAGAGAACCAGAATCGAATTGAATCGAATCAAACCAACCCCAGAACCCAAAAATATGAGGGGATAAAGGGGAAAGACTGGGGAGGAAAAATAAAGGAAATGACGATGATAAAGCTGGAAAAAGAGGGTATTTGTTGTTTTGTTTGAAGATCACATCAACGAATGGGAAAAAACACTCATGCAGTCATGAGATTCTGTTTCTGGTTGCTCTCGTCCTTGTTTCTTTAAGAAATGGTATTTATATTTCTGAAGCTTTATTAACTAACACTTCTTCACAAACACAATACCAACACCAACAACTCCTCAGATTCCTCAAGAACGATACCCCCTGACGAGAAAATCATTACAGCTGAGGGTGGAAAGGAAGGAAATGAGGGAAGAGAAGGGAAAAGGAAACCCCGCTCAAGAAATTATTATATATAAACAACCAGTACGATATAATACAAGTAGAATTTTTTTTTGGGGGGGGGGAGATATTATGTTGATCGAGAGCGGGGAGGGAGGAGGAGATGACAAAAAAGCTGCCAGTGGGCACCCACGACAATAGTAAGGATAGGTTGTCCAATGAAATGTGAACGCCCAACCTTTTTTTGCTGTATCACCGCTTTCTCTCTGCTATATTATCAAAATCATGCATTGTGGGGAGGTGGGTCTCTGCAGAAAAACATCTGCTTCGCTGTATTCAACCCGCCCTTTTTTATTTTTTTCCCCTTTCCTCTCTTCCTTCTACTCCCACCTTAACAACATTGCTTGCTCCGTTGACAACATTTGTGGGGTTCAG
>JANTPZ010092873.1:0-19193 GCA_025593235.1 Vachellia pachyceras
CGTGCAGTTGAAGATGTGATGCACATAGTTGAATAAGGGTTTCACCTAAGCTTTTATTTGAACGGTTTTCAGATATCTTTAGATACTATTTTTTTTTTGAGTTACCAAAGATATCTCCGAACCACTTTAGGTTTGAGATTAATCCCATTTTTACCCCTAGGGCATAAATATTTTTTTCCTCTTCCGAGAAGCGCATTTTCTAGTATTCAAACCTGTGTTCTTCTCTTCAAGCGGTGAGGCCACTTACCCTCTCGACCAATAATTTACTGGTTTTTAAAAGATTGCGTTAGCTTTTTTGCACCTTCAAAACTTAAATACTAGAATTGCATCATTTTAATAAGATTTAATACTTTTACAACTTACGAAACTTAATCGTGTTAGACGGTCATGATTCTGATTAAAAGTTGAGAATATTGAAATCTGTGTGATGATGAACACACAGCAATGGGACTCAGATCTGGTGGAAGCAAGATACATAAAAGATTTAGAAGACAATCTAAGCATAATTCGTTTGAGGTTTGGAGACAACTCAAAGCCTCTCTTTCGCAATAGAGAGTTCATTGTTTATGAGCGCCGTGAAACCATGGAAGATGGCACCTTGGTTAGTTCTCTTCTCTTTATCTTCATACTGTAGAGTCACCGTTTAAATTTGTTTCCGATTTATTTTCAATTGAAGGATATTGATGAAGTTACGTTTAGTGAAGGATTAAAAGTACACTTTATAATTTTAAGGGATTAAGTTGAAGTTTGATGTAAATTCGGAGGATAAAATGTGTATTTTATAGCCATGAATGAATATAATTATATTCCATTAATAATCATTAAAGTTGCATGTAAATATTCATTTTTTTTAGCTTTTCCTGAACTTTCTCTTTTAAAACTTTTCACTTTTGTTTATTCTTTTTACATGGGATGCCATTTCACCACCAAATTATGGGTCCCAAATCAATTCTGTTTAATTAGTTATTTACTATACTTGATTGAAAAAAAAATATGACAACACGTTTTAACAGGAATTATTGAAAAATTTAAATTCTAATTAAAGGTATTTAATCTGATTTTTTTAAAATAAACACACAGAATATTAATTTTAAAACAAAACACATCCTCTCTATTTCCTGTGGGAATGTTATCATAACACATTCTAAAACTTGTTAATGAACCTCTTCTACTTATCATTGATAAGTTATTCAGATTTTTTAGATATTATATTCTTCGGTTGAGACCTAATTGTTATTCTCCCTTAAAATATGATTTAAATGGGAATAAATGAATATATATACATATATAATAAATATATAAATGTGTGTTTGTGTGTGTAATAGGTAGTAGCAGTGGCATCATTGCCAAAAGAGATAGCAGCAGGGTTGCATCCAAAGCAAAGCAATGCAATAAGAGGATTACTTTTGCAGTCAGGTTGGGTTGTGGAGAAGCTTGAAGATGATTCTTGTGTTGTCACTTATGTTGTTCAGGTATATATTATTCTTTTCCTTTTCTTTTATTATTAATAAATAATACTGAAAATATGTTCTTTTTTTTAAGGAAAAAATAGATAAATGTTTTTTTTGGGAAATTTATTGAAAATGCCCGATGCAAAATTTATTACCCAAAGTCATTGAGCGAGCGCAACTCTTCATTAACTATGTACAAATTTTCACGTGCAGTTGAAGATGTGATGCACATAGTTGAATAAGGGTTTCACCTAAGCTTTTATTTGAACGGTTTTCAGATATCTTTAGATACTATTTTTTTTTTGAGTTACCAAAGATATCTCCGAACCACTTTAGGTTTGAGATTAATCCCATTTTTACCCTTAGGGCATAAATATTTTTTTCCTCTTCCGAGAAGCGCATTTTCTAGTATTCAAACCTGTGTTCTTCTCTTCAAGCGGTGAGGCCACTTACCCTCTCGACCAATAATTTACTGGTTTTTAAAAGATTGCGTTAGCTTTTTTGCACCTTCAAAACTTAAATACTAGAATTGCATCATTTTAATAAGATTTAATACTTTTACAACTTACCAAGGTTAATCGTGTTAGACGGTCATGATAAAAAAAACTTCTTTCTGAAAATTGCACTTTAAACCTAATTTTTTTTTGGTTGAAAAATTGGATCAATAAAGGAATTAACTTGATTTTTCATGGATTTCTTTTTCAGTTGGATCCAGCAGGATGGCTACCCAAGTGCTTTGTAAATCGACTTAACACAAAACTGGTTATGATCATTGAAAACCTTAGGAAGTTAGCCCAAGCTTCTTCCCCAACTCAAGATCATGCTCAAACATGATATGATATATATATATATATATATTTTGTATAAAGTCAGATCAATATCAATATAAAATATAAAATTTATATGATGCTGTTACTATTGCTAAGTTATGACTAGTGCCTTTTCTCTTAAATTTTGTATAACTATTTTTTTGAAAAAATAATATTTTTTTTAAACTTTCGGCACACTTTTTTTCTCTCACACATTATTATTTTTGAAGTAGTGCACTTGAATTTCAATATACAGATTCTATTTATCCCGATTATTAATTATTCTTTTTTTTATATGTCTTCTCATCTCTTCCCTCACCAAAAAAAAACAATAGCATTTATAAGTTTTCTTTAATAAGTAATCATGTTTTCCAAGCCAATTTTCAATAGTACATAATAAAATTCTCATAGAAATTTTTCAAAAATTAGACAACAAACATGGCTTCCAATATAATTTATTACCAAAACTATGTTTGAAGAGTCAATTTTATATTATTCATTCATACCATAAATTGAAGTTTCCAAGCAATAATTAACTCCCAAGACCAAAACCAAAATCCATTTTCTTCCAATTTAGGGTTTCATACAAAGATCCCATTTAAGTATAATCCCACCAATTAAATTAACAATGAATCAAATAACAGGTTTCATTTAACTCTGCGAAGCATAAATTAAACACCAACCATCTTAACCAAGTTAGTTTTATATTCCAACAAAACTCCCCAAATTAATGGATTAAATCTTGAAAAGAAAAAAATAATAATAGGATGGAGTTTAATCCTTACTTTGATAATCATGATTTGAATATTTTTTATACACTTTGAAAAATCATTATTTATTTTTTTCTTGAGACACCCACTTTGAAAAATAATAATGTCATTTGATTTTTCAGAAATATAATTTCCAAAAGTTGTTAGGGTATGGACAACATGTAACCAACCATGTGTTTTTTTTCCCTGCTACAATAATCCTACTAAACCAGTTCCAAACATTACCAAATATTCCCAAAAAAAAAATCTTAAATAGTTAGAATGGTGTCACCCTATTTAGTTCCCAAGCTAACTTTTTACATTAACCTAAGAGCAAAATTATTGTACTCATGGAGATAATACCCTTCCCGTCTTTCCGGTTCTTAATACAAGAGTTGTTGATATTGGATTTAAACATAAATATAATACTTTAGTTTACTTTTATCTTTGAAATTTATAATCTTGTTACCAAAGTATTCTTATTGATTTGCATGCATTAAGAGGTATCCACCTGATAATTATAACAGAAAATAATATTTTAAGAAAACTAACCCATATTTATTACAGATAACTAACATAATTTATTTCATTAATTAATATCACCAAATTAGTTATCTAACTTCATATTAAGAACATGTTAATCCACTTTTAATATATCTTGAGGGTCTAAAACAAATTAAAAGATGGAACCGTCCTTATGAAGTGGGTCTCTCCAAATTCAATTAGACCCCATATTCCTTTCAAGATGGAATCTTGATATGGGGAAATAATTAACTGGGCCTAAAGTATTGATTGGACCCCATTTTCAACAATGCATTAGCTTTTTCATAAATGGCTATATATTGATAGGTTAAAAGTCTTGGATATAGTGAAAGGAGTTAATCCCTCGTAGTGAAGTGAAGTGTGAATAACAGTTAAAAGAGGTTGTCCCATCGGTACCTCGCTACCACCGTAAGGTCTTCTCGCGAGGGTCTGGATTAGTTTGGGGCGGGCAATGAACCCAGGATACCCCAGGATACCGGATGGTTTATACAAAAAAATAACAGTTGAAAGAGGTGTCCACATTTAATACACGACAATGTCTCGAATATCATTAGCTCCAACATGAGGATACCTATGCTTTAGTAAAAAAATGTTAAAAATTAAATCAAAGTTCAAAAATTAAATCAGACCGGACTAGACAATGAACTAGTGGAAATAGTAATTAAAGGGTTAGTGGGTCATATTAGGGTCAATTCAAGGTCAAATAGGTTATATTAAAATAATATAATTTAATTAAAATGTACAAAATATAACTATAAAAATAATATTTAAATAAATATGACACTTATTAAATTCTTTTCTAAACAATAATGACAAAATATATTTTTGCTTTCAGATTATATGTATGAATAATAGGTAATTACTCATTGATAAAATAAACAATTGTTGTTTCCTTATTTGCATTTTATAAATAAAAAAAGAATGAAGCAAAGCAATGTTACGGAATTTAAATTTCAAACTCGTGAGTTGCACGTGACTTGACGAGGGGAGAGATAAACATGTTTTCACCTTTGGAGACAAACCCTACAGTACCCCCTAGAGATAAACATGCTTCCCCTCCAAGCTTCCTTTGCAATCATTTCTATTGGGGTGTTTGGGAAAGCTTCTCAACACCCCAAAAGTACGTTCAACAGTATTTTTTCGTAAAACGAGATAATCTCATTCACACATTTACTTCGTAAATAGTAAAAGTACTTCTCCACCATTTTACCAAACGGACCCATTACCTCTCAAATGGCCGCCTTCCCCATCCTCATTCTCTTCCTCTCTTCCTTCTCTTTACTTCTACTTCCCTCCAAATCCAAGCTCTCATTCGATTATTACATCAAATCATGTTGTAAGCAGCATATAAACATCACTTGATCTTCCATCTCATCTCCAAGGTTGTACTTATCCTGATGGCAGCAACACTTGCAAATAAACAATTAATCCAAGTCGAGTCCAAGAACATTGTGCTTAAGAGCTATTCCGCGCCTATCGGCAAAGGAAGTTGTGGCACTCCCCAGGATTAAACGGATTCTTCCTGTAAGAATATGGTGAACAGAACTAACAGAAAATAATAGAACTTAGCAAGTAAAAGAGAATGGAAGAGGAAGAGGAGAGGAATACGAAAGCTCAAGTGCTATCTCTAGAAACCTTGACTTAAAGCACCTTATATAGCAATAATGAAACAAATTTTAAACGTTGGGAAGCCTCAATAATAATAAAGGGCCAGTTTCTAAGCATTTACATCCATAAAAGGTCTTTAAAAGTTGGTTTCACATGTTATAAAAATGAAGAAACTTTAAAGTCATTAATATATGGTATTAAATACAATAAAAATTTATTTACAAAATCCATTTATATGTTTAAGCATTTCAACGTTCATGTCCCATTGATTTAGCCAGTAATAATAGTATTTTCAGTTAGCTCTTTTATTCCAAAATAATATTCGAATTTCACAAAAGGCCTTAATAAAAAAGGTGCTTAATCTACACTTAACTCGCACATAAAGGAGTAGGGGATATTGCCGGATTTGTCTCCAGTGACCTTTATCATGTGCAAGTTCTTTCCTTCTCTTTACTTATTTATTAGTCCAAGATCATATTTTGTTAGACATTTTCTTGGGCCTTATAATTCTTAATAATGTAGGACTCTTCCTTTGACACACCCACATACAATATTTACAACAAATCCTTCCCCCTAGTTTGCCACACATCCAATACACCATTACCAACGAGCAGATAACCAGTCCCACCCTCAGGCTCTTCCTTCTTGACTACCTACCCAATGGATGTGATGCCTTCATCCTCATCTCCTCCACTTCCTTCAACAAAGCCGAGCGTGACACCGAGATCAAACTCTCCCCCTTTTTTGTTTTTTTAAATCTAACCCATGTAACTTGTCTAACCCAGCAAGTCACCCGGTTGTGATTGATTCGCACTGATTTAGGCTAGGTAGTTCCGGTTTGCTTCCCCACCAATTTAGGGGGTTGAACCAAACCAAACCAAACACGTGACCTGCTCGCCAACTTTGGGTTTGAACCGGTCAGTTCGATCCATTTTTTGAACCGTGGTTAAAACCATCACCAATGTTACCTTGCAAATTCTTAGTTTATAATAATGTCCTAGAAACTTGCCTCAAAATCCCAAGAATATATCTAACTTGATGTTTAAGGTGGTAAAAATGCACTTGTATATATGGTTTTGGATTTGGTCAAATGATGATATTTGCTACCATCATTATCATTTTTTAAAATTGAACTTAACACGTTAGCATTTGAGAACCTTTAAAAATATTTAAAATTTTAATGTCAACATTTTTTTATTAACATCTATGGAGTTAAAGAGCTAAAAAGACACTATTATTGGGTACGGTTGAAGCTAAAAGATATATAAAATTCTAGCCCGGCGATGTACCTTCTTGACATTTAGCCATGCACACGTCATCCAATCTGAATACATAGATGCCATTTTTTCTTAAAAAAATTACCCTTACAAGGCCCAAAAGAAAGTAGCCATTAAAATATGCAGCTCATGGTGTAACCATTTAAGCATTAATAAAAGGGACCATGGATAAATCACCAAAGGGCTAAATCACAAACTCAAGGGTCAGTCAGTCTACCCTCATTCATAGGATAATGATATATGGCCCATGCTTCCAATTTTTATCGAGGGTTAGTTAAAGGCTAAAAATAATCTGAAAGTTTTTATGAATGGGTACTGGTCATATGGAAGTTGTCGATTGATCATTTTAAATCCGACAATTTTTAAATGTGGCATTTTTGCCCTTGCTGTTAAAAATGTTACCTTTGACAGTCAGTCCTTCAATAAAAAATTTGTTAACTTTAACAATCAATGTTAACATTTTTAACGGTACAGGTGAAAATTTATTTTTAACGGCATGGGTTATTTTAACCATTTACCATTTTATCAATCACCTCTAAATAGAATCAATATGGATCTATTTTATTAGCTTGCCTATAACCACATACACTCTTAAATGCTCACCCAATCTTAAGGCAAATTTTGCCCATTAACATGCATTCATGCAAATCTTTGAATTTCATTACTTAGTTATGTTAAGAAGATTATTAAACCTCTACAAAATGTCTAATTATATGAAATTTTAAGATCATAGCTACTGCATTATGTAAAAAGACTCTTGTGTATTGCATAAAGTTTTTTTTACTAATACATGTTTTTATTTATATTTTTAACATTTTAAAAAAAATTATCAATGAAAAAGGTTGAAATATTAATTTTTTTCATAAAATTTAATTGATTTTTAATATTACTCTTATTAATTTCACTAAATTTCTAACATCATACTTCTTGCTATTTTATATACAAGTTACAATTAACTAAATTACATAGATCAAAATATTGATTAAAATTAATTAAAAGTAATAAATGTGTAAGATGTGTAAATTTTTTAAATAAACCCTTATTTACGGAGAGAGCAAGTGAACCGTAACGAGTGGAGATAGTTAATATACTGTCTATAATCCTTATTATATGATACTTCAAGCTAATTTTCACGTACCAATGAATGACATTAGTTCTTTAAATTTGTTCTAAGTTGATATTTTTTAAATTTATCTCTATTTAATGTTAGATAGAGAAAGATGGAGTTTGGAAAGCCTATTCAAAAAATATTAAACCTCAATTATACATGAATAACTCCATAAGTGGATGTGAATGTGCTTGTTTGTGAACATCGTTTCTCAAACGATGCACACATTCCAATATAAAACCATTTCGAAATCAGTAAAAACCATTTTGAAATTCATTAAAACTATCTCGAAATCCATAAAACCATTTTGAAATCCGTAAAATATCTCAAAATCTGTAAACTCATTTCTTCCAACGGACTTCCCAAACACACCCAATGTATCATCAACAATGGTGATAAATGTGGAATTTGCTGCTGAAGTGTAAACTTACAAAAGGTTCTCTCAACTATTACAAAATTAATTGGGATTCTTCACAGTCATGTCTTCTGATTGCATAACTGCTATTAACTTATTAATCAGGTGATGTGATAATAACCATCATAATAAAGATATTAATGATAATGTATGACTGCTTATCTGCAAGAATTGATAGATTCTGATCCGTTATATATTTACCTATATGGTAATAGAAAGCTTTCTCGTAATTTAGATGACAGTTTTTGTGCCCTTTGTTGTGTCGAAGTGAAAGGTGAGGAGGGGGAAGTCTGGTCTTTTTAACTTTTGTTGTTTGATGAAGGCATATCTGGAAAGAACTTCTTTTCAACTGTACAAGTAAATCAAGATAAAATCATCTTAAAATCTGTAAATTCTTTTTTAAAATCTGTAAACTTGTTTTTCTTCCTGAATTTCTAAATACACCGTAGTAGTTCTTTCTTGGGTGAATGGAATTCAGCTTTTTCATGAAGGTTAGGCCTTGGGAGTGTTTAGTATATTATATGAGTGTGGAAGGGCCACAAAGCAAGCGAAAGCGTGCGATTGCCTCGAGTACTTCAAAGTTCAAAGTCGCACATCCCTAAGAAACGCCGTTGGAGGCCGAAGCTGCCCAACTTTCTGGCACTATCCTCCTCCTCCTCTTGCTTGTATTGAATGCGTTCTTGAGAGAGAGGGAGAGACAGTAAAATCAAATTCCCTTCCTCAAAATTCAAAAAACAAAGAAATCCCCAGAATTTAATGCAGCAGCTGAGATTCCCACCCACCCTTTGCCCTCCAAAATCCCTCCCCAATTTCCTCCTTAGTCCCTTTCTTCTCCTTCGCCTCCTACTTCTCCTCCCTCTCCCTCAAATGGACACTTTCACAATCTCACTTACTGCTTCTGGTTCTTCTTCTTGTTTGTCTCCATGCCTCTATCCATCAACGTTGGCTTTGGCTACTCCATTGCCATCGCCCTCGCCTTCCTTGTTCTTGCCTCTGCGCTCATTCTCTCTTTCTACCTCTGTTGCCGCCGCAACCGTACCCGCAACCCCAATTTGGATTCGAACCCGAATCCGAATGTGGCATCCGAGGGTATTGTTCTGCCTCGGGTGATTTTTGTGGCGGAGGAGGAGGAGGAGGAGGATGGCGAGAGCGCCGTCGTGGGGCTCGACGAGAACGTTATAAACTCGTACCCGAGGTTTCAGTATAGTAGGGGAGCTATGGGTGTTGGAAGCAGTACGATGTGTTCGATCTGTTTGTGTGAGTATAGAGATTCGGAGATGCTGAGGATGATGCCGGAGTGTCGCCATTATTTCCACCTCTTGTGCCTTGACTCTTGGCTTAAGTTAAATGGGTCTTGCCCTGTTTGCCGGAACTCCCCTCTCATGACGCCGATTTCGACGCCTCTGCAAGAAGTGGTGCCGCTCTCTCAGTACCCGGCTGATCGGAGGCGACGGAGGTGACCATTTTTCCTTTTCGGACTCTTCTGGGTACTCTTCTGGGTTATCGAAGATGATCAAGTTTTTTCTTTTCTTTTCTTCATTTGGAAGAGATTGGAGAAGAGAGTGAAGGGGTAGAAGTTGTGGTACTCACAGATGAAATATTTGGATTTGAAATATTGAAATGAGAAATGTAACTGAGATGCTTATTCTAGTTGTTTGAGTTTGCCTTTTTCACATGCATAACCTCATTGGGTTTGTTTCTTCAATTCACTCTGTATAAAATTTGTGTCATTGCACTACAAGTTTGACAAGGCATCACTCGCTATCAATCCTTGTGATGGATTGCTATCTACGTTAAGGTTGTTGGTTTACCCTTTTCTTTTGTTTTCTTCCTACGTTGACTGGGATACCTACCAAAGGTCAGTATCGATTTGACTTCTAGTTGTTGATTAGTCATTGAGTATTCATCGTATTCATTCCTTGCACTTTCCCCTCCACTCGGGGGAAAAAGGAGATTTTTTTTTCTTTTTTGCTTCCCTTTTCTTAACATTCATAGCTCCACTTATAGTTGTCCTCATTGTAGACAGCTTGGATTTGGTTCCTTGTATTGGGACATTGTTTATGTTCCTGTCTCCCATAATGCTTTTTCCTATGACCCTTTTGTATTTTAAAGGTTGAGATTCTATGCTCATTTTTTCTTTTATTGTGTCTATGTGATTATATATATATATATATGTGTGTGTGATATTCAGTATTCACCGCACGGAGTCCCAGAGCTTAAGCTATATGTTATTTTTTATCACATTCGAACAATATGGCTTGCCAAAGTTCTTGTTGATACATAGATACATAGTTTTTTTTTTAAAAAAAATTAGTTAATATCACCGTTGGTCTTTAAAGTTTGATCGAATTTTAATTTTGATCCTTATAATTTCATAAGAATTAGGTTTGAGTTCAAGCATAGGGACAAAATCCAAAATTCGTTGAAAGTAAATGTATCTATCACTAAACTCAGACCAAAGTTTATAAAACTATAAAGATAAAAACCAATGATTTAAAACAAAGCGGACCAAAATCAAAATTCAATTGAAATATAAGGACTAACAATGGTATTAACACTCTAATTTTGCTCATTATTCTTAAAATAGAAGCATGGTTGTGCTCTGTTTTATATATATTCAAACTGTTAAAGCAGGTCAATGAAATTGAAACTAAACAGCCTGAATGCCTGATCATTTGGACTCAGGCCAAGGAAAAATTAAAAGACGAACTGACTATGTGAACTTAAAAACGTTACTTTGGTTCAATACGACGCAGTTCCATTTTTGAAGCAACTATATGATTTTGCTGACAAGATTGTCTCTGTATGATGCATGTGACACAAATCTTGATGTTAAAGCAGTGTCACAAGTCAATGGAAGAAGACTTAAACGTGAAATCTGAGGTTGCTTTATCATGTTTTCTGCTATTAGATTATCCTTTAGATCTGCATAATAAACGGTTTATTTTTAGCAAGTTGTGAATAACTGAATTCTAAGATCCATGACACGTTGACTTGCTCTCCTTTTTGTGATTGACTTTAAGTATTTGCTAAGCTAGCGCTATAGAATGCTTGAATAATCCGTTGGTTCAATTTCTTTTTACATATTATGTCAAAGAGATCTGTAGATCAAGAGTTATTTATTCATATCTTTGATCACCAATTTTTCTTTCAAATAAACGATTACTCTGTATCTCCATGATTAGCTTTCCAGTTCTTACCACCATTTCAGTTCTTATGCTGTGGCTTTATGAACATCTTTTCCTTGAGCTGCAAATTTCAGGTTATTTCTTAATCTAAAACTGGTTATGCATTGTTTGTGTGAATAGTTTTTTCCCCGTTTTGTCTCCCTTGTTTCCTTGTGTTTTTGGTTTGAGGATATATGAAAGAACTCAATATCCTCAGTTCAGAAAATACAGGAATGCCAAAACTGAATGGTACTATTAAATTTGGAATATGGAGAAGGGCTTACTGTACACTCTTTATACTGGGTGCTCTTGCCCTTCTCTCTGTTGCTAGCTTGTCTAAATTCTTTATACCTATATCCTTTCTTGACACTGAATCTCTACGCAACCATTTGAGTCCTGAGGAGCAAGAAATTCGAAACAGTGTGATTATAACGGCACAAGACGTAATTCAGAGAATTCAACAAGAATTGCAGAGCTTCAAAGATGCAAAGTCAGATACAGCTTCTGTGGTAGAAATGAGTGTCTTCCTTGCAGATATTTTAGGTCTCCTGGAATCCATGGAGGCATCTCTTTCAGACGATAAAGGGACTGTTCAGCATAAAATTGGTGCGGTGACTTCTCATCCACTTTTGAAATTGAAGAAACGGTCTGATGAGCCGGCTGATTACTTCTTCCGGGAGGAAATTCGCAAGTATGTGAAGATCAAGCCTAATAGGTTGAGAAAACAGAATTTCATGGGGGCTAATGGAACCTTCACCAGTATCGGCCATGCTTGCTTCGCCATGAAGGAAGAGCTTGAGGAATACATGGATTATGACATTGGTGAAATGTGCAATGATGACTGGAAACTGGCTCAGAAGCTCATGGTTCATGGCTGCGATCCTCTCCCAAGAAGACGATGCCTCGCGAGAGCGCCTCGGCTATACATGCAGCCATTTCCGATCAATGAGTCCCTCTGGAAACTCCCGGATGGCAGAAATGTCCGGTGGAGTCAATACCAGTGCAAGAACTTCGCTTGCCTAGCCGGGAACACCACTCGCAAGGGATTCTTCAAGTGCTCAGATTGCTTCAACCTCACTCACCATGAAATGCCCAGATGGGTAACAGTATTGGGTCCCACTTCTGGAGATCAGACTTCTGACTTCCTCATATCTGATGTGCTTCAAATCAAGCCTGGAGAGATCAGAATAGGATTAGACTTCAGTGTTGGAACTGGTACTTTTGCTGCTAGGATGAGAGAACACAATGTAACAATAGTTTCTGCAACCATCAACCTAGGAGCACCTTTCAATGAAATGATAGCTCTCAGAGGACTTGTTCCTCTATACTTAACCATAAACCAACGGCTTCCATTCTTCGATAACACCCTCGATCTGATCCACACGACGAGGTTTCTTGACGGGTGGATCGATTTCGTGCTGCTGGATTTCGTGCTGTATGATTGGGATAGAGTTCTGAGGCCAGGTGGGTTGTTGTGGATTGACAGCTTCTTTTGTTTGGAGGAGGATTTGGATGATTACCTGGAAGCTTTCCGGATGCTGAGGTATAAGAAACGCAAGTGGGTGGTTGTTCCGAAGATTGATAAAACTGATAAAGAAGTGTTCTTTTCTGCAGTTTTAGAGAAGCCTCCCAGACCATTCTGACAATCTCACATCATTATATGATCTTCTTTTCTGCTTACCTCAATTTAGGTGTAGTTATAAATAATTAGTAATAATTAAGTTATCTATAATAAAGAATATGACAAGATTACAATTCATGTCTTCATTGAAAAACTTGACAGTAAATATTTTTCCAAAGGGGCGAAAAAACCCAAGTTCCCCTGGTTCTAACGTTCTTGTGTATCATGTTGATATTGAAGACTAGTCTAGTCTAGCTTTAATTTCTTGTGATAAATAAAAGTCAATAGTTTTTCTCCCTTCAATTTTTGTTGACCGCTGAGCTTTAACAGGTCCTTACTGTGAATGTGAGCAGCCTACTGTTTTTTTTATAAAAAAAACAGTATATAATACCAGTGGTGGCTGCATTTAATGGAAGGGTTAATCTCTCAACCTGATAAATTGAGATTTAAATTCTTATTAAAAAAGGTGCACATATTTTATGTTTGACAATACCTTAAAAATTATTATCTCCACTAAAAGGATACGTGTTTTTTTGGGGGAAAAGTACATAGTTGTGATAAGAATACATTGGATGTTACTTTGTTCAAAAGGCAAATCAAATGGAGCCAAGATGATAATTTATTAACTTAAAATTCATGTCAACTATTACCTCTTATCTTTAATATGAAAGCTAGTTAACTTTTTAAATTTATAATATTTATTTTTCAAAGTACTCTATTGATTGCACACTTAAGGATTTCATCTAACAGTAGCCATGATGGGAAAATGTATTTTTTTAAAAAAAAATCGATCTATATTTATTATAAATAACTAGTTAAACTAATTTTTTTTAACTTATCCAAATTAGTCATTTAGGTACATCCAATACCTTGGTATTTTTTCATGTATCTAACACCCTAATGTATTTCTTGGATGTATCTAATACACAAGTTTTTTTTTTGTGCATGTCTAAAAACTTGAAGTGTTTTTTAATGCACCCAACATCATGTTATTAAAAATACTTTATAGTGCTGAACGTAACTAAGAATACTTTAAAGTAATGAATACATATAAGAAAATACTTCAGAATGTACACAATGCAAGACAACACACTGCAAGACATTCAAATCTCATTACTAATATTAAAACCTCATTTTAAGTATTTTTATAAGAGCCCGTTGAACTCTGGTGAGTCTTCAATACTTAACTCCAAAAGCTGTACCCAAAAAATGACTACATAAACTGATATCAAAGGATATACTCGTTCAAGAAAATTATTTACTCTCCATTGATGGATATTTAAATTAAGTTGGCCAAAAAAAACAAATAGATGTTTAAGTTAAACTACATTCTCTGTATTGCCAAATCAAAATACGTAGAAACTACCTTAATATAAAATATGGCCAAATTATTTTTCCAGAATAAAAATATACATGCAATACTTGCTCAATCATTATATAATATACATATATATAATATTTTAATCAAAATAACTGTACACTAATTTTTTTATTCGAGGTTTCAGTAAATCGCAAAAAAAGATCGTGCAATATTTTTTTGGTCAATAATGTGATTCGAAATATGTGCGAGAATAAGAGCACTAAATTATTTGCTAACTTATCAGAGAATGTTATTCACATGAAATAAAATAAAATAAGAACCAGACATACTGTCATGGGCCAGTGAATGTTGAGACAGGCCCATGATACCAGACACACTAAGAGAGCATTATATGTGTTGTCCATTCATCTCAGGAAAAAGCCCCATGATCCACATAGCAGTGCAATTGTAGCTAAATGGCTACATTACAGAATTTTTTCGAAGCAAATAGTCATCCCTCACACAAAACGATTATCATATATCACTTTATATAATTCTGGCAAACTCTGTGGTCCTGTACTATATACATTTAAATGGTGAGACAGTATTATATATGCCTGGTACATCAAGATTTTCAGAACTCTTTTATTGTTACTATTAGATATAATCCACAGAGGACCCAGGATGGTGGAAGATACTTTTTCACTCGTTGAAATGAGACATTTTGAATGTGAAAGAATGAATTGAACCAGATGTTGCATGGCCACTATTCAACAAACAATTGATCTACACTTTCTACTAATTACATAATCCAATGATGTATAATACTCAGTACCTTGTGGGTAATGTTGCACTTGTAGTAGTACTGCTATCTGACGGCGAAAGAGGGACTGTTGAAAACTCGGAGCTAAGACGTTCGGAGCGCGGTAAATAACCGTGTGCAGGAGGGCTGTGATTATGGTTAGGTGGTGAATTCCATGATAAAGATGATGCTGTTCCAGTGGTGAACCTTTGGTTTGAAAATGGCGGTACTGTAGTATTTGGACTTCCCTGTGAGCTTTCTGTGGGTTTGCCTGTACCAGTACTATTTCCTGCTGAATCTCTCTTCTCTCTTTCTTCTGTTTCCTTGAGCAGGAAACCAACCCACATATCTGCAAATGACTGGAAGAAAGTGGAAAAAGTACTTAGAGATACACTGAAGATACATAAGGAAAACTTCACATTAAAATAAATGTGCAAGGTTTCCAAATGTCAAAAACTATGTCACATCTAGTTTTAGTCATACAAATGACACTCCAGAAAAGACCACATTCAAATCACAGCAGAAAATGTTTCAACCCAGTAAAAAAGTACAAGTTTGTCAATAACCACATGACCCAATCTGTTCCTCTAAAGTTTTGTAAACTAGAAATAATGGAAAAAACCGGCAAGATACAAGGAAACTCACCTGGTTTTCAGATCCCACATTTGCAGTTGATTCAGTAGGACTGCCTGACAAGATGCCTCCAACCAGGCGACCAGGCAACCCAAGAACTCCACGGACGACACCTTTACCAGCACCCTGTTGAGCAATACCTATCCTTTGCTTGTCCTCATCAGAGAATCCTAGCATGCGAACCATGAGATCCAAAACCTGTCCACAACATTATAAACGTGAAAAATTAATGTGAATATGGCTTTATAGAGATCACAGATATAAGAACACAAGTAGCCTCAGTAGCAGAAGGGAACAATTAACAATAATTTTCACCGTGAAGTATATAACGAAAGGCTAGGTTCCTAGCAAGGATCAACCAACTCTACAATTAATGTGCCAATCTATTTATTTTCTCCCTAGAATTGGGCCTTCTGCATCTATCTACAATTGAATACAATTGGGTAAAATGCTAGCCATTACAAGACAATACCTATATTAGGTTCCTTATATATTTACCATCAGATTTCCTATCAAAATATGACAAATACATGGTCCTCCAATAGTAAGACAAGATGACCAAAAATAAATAAAAACACAGTCAAGTATATAATTTAATGGGGAAACTATAATTGTTTGCATAAAAAACTGTACATTTATTATTGGAGACCCGGACGACTCATGGGAGTGAAAACCTTGACTTTGAGAATGTAAGGAACTATATTTAAATCTTATCCACAAATTAACTAAACAATATTGAGCACTAAATACAAGTCAATAAAAGCAAACCTTCCCTTGCACAGGCACATAATTAAAAATGCTATTATCAGATGGATAACTGAAGGAACAAGGGTTCCCTTCTCACACTTCCAGTTCCATACTGCGTAAAAATAGACTCCAATATATACCTCTTTGCTGTGATTCCTATGGAAATAAGTTACGAGTAACTTTATAACAATGCGCCTGGCAACAATATAACTCAAATTAGTATGACAATTACTCACAAATAGAAGAAGCTCAACTATTCACTAAAAATCAAGCAGCTCAACTACAAATTTGAAATCTAAATTCATATCTAGAGGACATCATCATAAACCTGATGGGTACAATGAAAACACAAATGTTAGTTATGTAGTAGCAAGAAGACTGGCGAGGTAGCTCCATAGGAGAAAAATAGAAACTAAAGGTAGCATGGCTGAATTAACTCTAGTGGGGTCCAGAAGTATAGATGCGACAGAAATTGAAAATCACAATAGTAGAAGATCAATCAGCTAGGTATTTTAAGGGGGTGCTCCGCAGCAAAAAGCAAGGTAGAATTCAGATTGATTGTGAGAGACTATTATCTCGAATGCTAGAAGTGAATACAGCTTTTATCATTAATAAATACTTAAAACAGACCAAGCATCACCAAATCAGTACCAGAACAATATTTCCCATGGGATTGTCAATACTCAAATGGCAGGGAGAATGAAGAGTTTGGAGAATTGGGTTGGAGTCAAGCAAGAACAAGTAAATACAGAAAAGAAGTGCGTGGAGACTCAAATGAGTATTCACCCATCATATGTTGGCTTATAATGGATGACCTCCTAATTAAAGCCTTAAACATGGTTGCTTATTGTACAAAGGGAGATTCGTGTTTCCAAAAGGGTTTACCTGGGAATCCAATTTTGCTTAAAGAATTCCATGATTCACCCCTTAGGGTCATTCGAGTTACCTGAGTAACATGAGGGTCATTGGCTGAATTATTCCATTGGGATGGTATGCAGGGCATACAATCCTGTATTGCCAAGTGGGACACTTACCAATGATACAGATGCCAGGCTCTAGACCCAGTTGGTCTTTAGCAACCTTTGACTATACTGCAACATGTGGCAAGATATAAGTATGGGCTTCATCACCTGCCTTCCCAAATCTTAAAGATTTGGCACTATTATGGTGGTGGTGGAATGCATTACCAATAATGGCCATTTTTGTTTCTATCATACCTTTTCCAGCAAAGGATATGGCGGATGTTTTAAGTCAGGAAGTGGTCAGTTTACAAGGATTTCCCACATCCATTGTTTCAGATTTCAACAGGGTGTTCATTGGCCTTTTGTGGGTGCAAATTGTTTAATCAATCTTGTACAGCTATCAATTAGAGTTCAGGTTTTCACCGTCAAACAGATGTCTTAAAAGCTAAAGCCATTACAATGGGTTACATGGCTTAGTTGGGCTGAGTACTGATTCAGCACTACCAATAACAGATCCACTAGCCTTACTCCCTTCAAAGCTCTTTATGTCAAAGGCTCCTCCACTTTCTTCAAGTGGGAGGATGACTTTGATGGAACTCAAGCTCCAAATGATATTCAGATTAGAAATAATCTGGCAAACTGCAAGTCTCACCAGATGACATCAGAGGAAATAAGAAAAAGTAAAGAAAGCACACACGCATCTAGTTTACTATTTACATTCTGTAACCCCACTGCTCCAATACACACTGCTAGAGTTAAATTCAGCTTATGTCACAGAGAAGTACATATAAACAGAGTAACATTCATTCGAACATGTTTTGTGAAATAATAGATCAATATATAAATTTGAAGATAAATGCCCCAGCATAAATTTGTTTTTGTCTAATACAATCAACTATATATATACACGAAACCCAAATCACAGTCAAGCTGATATGCATATAATTCAAATCCACAAGAAGGCTAACCTGTCAACAAGAAAATCTGAATCCACAGACATTCTGTTTAGCCGTGTCATACTCTGTTCAAGAGCTCGCCTCAGTTTGGCATTGTCTTCTTCAAGCTTGCTTAGTCTACTTCTCCATTCTGATTGAGCCTTCTCAGATTGTGAAAGCTTGGTCAAAATTTCATCCCTTTCACCCCTCATTACTTCTGCTCTCTGATTAGCATCCTGTCAATAGCATGAACAAAAATTGAACTAGGAAGTTCATTACCATTTCCCTATCAGTTGTAGGAAAAATAAATATAATACTCCATTAATATACACGAGAAAGAATGGTAATCACAACCCAATCAAGCTATCCTGGTAGCTAAGCTATAATAAATTTACCCAGTCTTGGGATTCATGAGATTTGTGTTTGTGTACAGCTATGGGGGCAAACTTGATCCTCAACCTACCAGATGCATTTCTTTTGGTTACTCATCCACACAAAAGACATACAAATGCCACAATCCTACCTCACACAACACAAATTCTACACTTCCAGTAATGTTGCCTTCTACAAAAGTCAACCATTTTTTGCAAAAACACCCATTCAGGGGAGACACATAAAGAATGGCTGTTTTGGTGTCCTAACAGCAGAGCAACAATAGTAACACAAGAATACAGGATAAACATGAAGTTCCAAACTAATAATAGCTAGACAAGAAATAAAAATAAAATGCATAAATTCCGCACATAAGTGGGGGTAAAAAAGCCTTCTTATCACATGATTCCCAACAAAATTTCAGTGTGAAGGCTGCATTGCTGTTAACCTAACAAATTCAAATAAAGTAAAGCTGACTATAGATCATACTTCAAAATAATAAGAAAGTCATACTTTCAATTGTTGAGAAAGTCTAGCTGATTCTTCTCTTGCATGAGCCAACTCTTCTTCCAAATGTTCCTAAGCAAACAAAAATATAGATGTAAGATACCCCAATGCAGCTATGCACAGAAGCACAGTAATGAGGTGAAAGTGTCAATTACCCAGCTAAAAAACATTAATACGTCAACTAAAA
>JANTPZ010092874.1:0-14397 GCA_025593235.1 Vachellia pachyceras
TGGCTTTTGTTGTTGTTGGAGATCAAACATGGATGGCTATTACCGTAACTGTTTTTGGTGCACCAGTTCTTGTTGGGACCCTAGCAAGCTTGTGCTACTTAGTGTTTAGAGAACATTTTGGGATTGCTTGTTGCAGCGATTCACGCAGACGCATCAAGAGATTAAGTGGAAGCAAATCTTTTTCATGGTCTTACTCTGCAAACATATCTGATTTGGAGGAATATGATTCTGACATGGACAAGATCTGTGCTCTTTAGGACCAAATGGTTTCATCACAGAACAGCCCTGTTTCTGCCTAAGATTAAAACTGGAACTCTTCCCCATTTTTCCTTTGTTTCTCCAATGAGAAACTTTGCGGTAGGGATCAAGACTTGAATGTAGATTCATGTACATGAACAAATGGAAAGGTTGTCCCATCTTTTGTTAATGGATGTAGTCTCATACTCCCATGTCAAAAAAAGTTCGCTGAGCCTAATATAATTGAGTGTCATTTTAAATGTCAAAAAAAGTTTGCTGAGCCTAATATAATTGAGTGTCATTTTAAAGGAGGTTTTAATATATATATATATATGTATATATCTGAGTCTTTAAAGTTTAGACTGAAGTAATCCATATTTTGTAAGCTATGCTTTAAATGGGGAGAAGATTGTCAAACAATTTTTTTAATAAAACTACTTTTTTTTGGGGGGGGGCAATTTAGATAAATTGTGCTTACCAAATTCAAGAAAAAACTTGTAACCCTAAAAGTACTTGCAAATGTGAAAGCAACGTCCTAATAACTGTGGAATTTAAGTAAATTTTTACTAACTAAACCAAACTTCATCCTATTTATTCACTATGAGGTAAGATGCATCTTTTTAAGGGCTTAATTGATAACAAGGTTTTATATTTTATATCGAATCACAAATTAGAAAATAAGAAGTAAAAAAAGGTATACTTTTTGGCATGACAAAAAAATGTAGATGTAGTTTCCTTCAATCTATTAATTAAATATCAGTATGTGTTTTTCTCATCGTTACATCTTTCAATTTTACCACTACATTTAGCCATTATGACCTTATTCTATTAGTATTATTAGTCCATGTACTGAAGCTGATTGTATTAACAAAGTAAAATTAAATTATTTTATTAGTAGAGAAAAAATACATATTCTAAATTAAAAATTGAATGAAACCACAAATACTTTAGCAATGGGAGAATGGGCTTATCTTTTCTTTAGATAAGATTGTTTCTCTTTTTATAATTGACAAAAAAAATGACTGAATAAAAAATTGGGAAGATTATGTTAACAAAGGAGTTCATTTGCCCATTGCTAAATGTTAAGAGTTGGATAAGGGAAAGGGTATATTTCTTCTTTTGGTGTCCTTTAGGTTGTTTGAGGAGGCGAAACTTTCAAAATGAAAGTTGTTTTCATCTCATAAAGCAACCATAATCCACAGGATAATAAATAAAAATTATTATTTGAGTTAATGTGTAAATTTATTTTAAAAGTTTCTTAAAAGCAATATTTCTCTAAAAATTTTAAAATTGAGTGATGATGTCCAATTATGTTAAAATATTGACAGTGGATATTTTTAACTATAAGATGTAATGTTGCTCCATTTTAAAATTTTTGAAGCAACGTTATTTCTTAAAAAACTTTTAAAGTAATATTACTTCCGATGAAGAGTTTTGAGGGTAAATTTACATCTCAATGGGTGGCTATAAGTGGCAACGACTTAGGGGTAAATTTATCAAACTGAAACATCGAAAGGAATCTTCGGTTGTCTTCAAATGAGGTTGGCGACATGAAATTTGGCTTTTATATTCTCTTCTTTATTTTAAAAAATTATTATTTCAACTAATGGAATGAAAAGAAAATTAATGAAAATAGAAACTTAGAGATATTATTGATCTTTTTTTGATAATTATCACATCTAAATAAGAATGATTCTCCAAATTCTTTATATTCATGATACATAGTTCTTCAATTACATGTAACTGGGAGAAATTGGAATGGCAAGTATATAGGAGGAATAGGGAAGCTGATAAAAGCAGAATCAACCTTTATGGCCGAGAGCCTGGCAGTTCTGGAGGCAATTAAATATGGGGATATCTGGTGGGGAGGAGGAATTACTGCAGAGACTGATTGCATGGAGTTATATAATATGTTGAAGAGAAAGGAAGGAAAGGGCTGCGAATGGAGGAGCATGGACATCATACAACAGTGCAGGGAGAAGCTGGAGTCAGATAGTTACAAAAGCTGGAATGTCTCATTGGTTGGAAGAGAGGGAAATAAATTTGCTGATCTTATGGTAACAATGGTAATGAGGGGATTGGTACCGCAAGGATGGCTCCTACAGCCACCAACCCCTCTGCAAAGAAGGATGGAGAAGGACCAGGAAAGCGAAGAGGAAGTAAGAACTGGCATAGGATAAAAGAGGAGGTAATAGGCAACTAACAGGTACTGGCATGCTTACAGTTAGTGTCATGCTTACAGTTAGTGTCATTAGAATTAGTAGTCATTGTTTTCTCAGTTTGGTAGTAGAATAGTTAGATACCTGTGATCTGTCTACTGTGATTGTAATCTGTTTTTTTTTTCTTTTTTGAATAGAATTGATGATTGTAACTAGGATAAGATTTCCTTTCTGTTTTTTCTTTTGGCAAGTGTGAGATAGGTTGTAATGATAGGTGCTTTATGAGAATTTGCTTGACCTTTGGCTATTGGTGTTTGTAACTTCCATTTTTTTTTTTTGGTAACAGTTTGTAACTTTCATTTGAGTATTAATAAAATGATACTGTTTTTGACCCAAAAAAAAAAAAACGAACATAACCTTTAAGACCAAATTACAGAAGACATGAGAAACAAGCGAAGTCGACTGGGGGAAATGATAACAAAAGCAAAGCTTTTTTTTTTCCCTCAAAAACAAAACCAAAATCCTCATTAAAAATTTTATTGCTGAAAAAAGCTTGATAACTTTTTTCTATACAAAAACTGTGCTTGTTTGGCAACATTTAATTTATACCCAAAAGCACGTTCAACAGTATTTTTCTGTAAAATAAGATAATCTCCTTCACATATTTATGTTGACTTACGTAAAAGTACTTCTCTACCGCGTTACCAAACGGATACACTATTTGAATCCTGTACATTTTATCTATATTCTAATTTAGATAGTTCTTAACAATAAAATTTTTAATGAGACTTTTTCTTTCCAATCTTCCCTTCGATTTTTTTCCAAAGAAAAAAAGGGTGTTGGGGATATAATATGTGATCTTACCTTAGTTAAGTTGACTAAAATCATTAGTTGAATAGATTCTATAAATATAGGGTTTTAGTATAGTGATAAATTAGAGGATATTGAATCCCCACCAATGTAAATAAAGATGATAATATGGATCTCTCTTTAGAGAAAGGTTAACATGGGTTTTCCTTTAAAAAATACCTAAAAATTTAGGGTTAAGTGATCACCTTTAGAATGGTAGATCAATCTCTTTTGTAAATTATCAACGAATTTCTTCTCTATTTGTCAACATGGTATCTACTCTGTTTGGTTAACCCGTTTGGGCAAGCAAAAGTCATTCCTGCACTTACAGAGACAAAACTCCTCTCACATATTTACCTCAGAATTTATGTCCGTTCTTCCAACGGACTATCCAAACAGAGCCATCATCGGCCTGGTCAGATCCTTGCAGGAGCCCAATGCAGCCCGGGCTGGTTCTTTTTTTTTTTGAAGGCAGAAAACCAAGAATCAATACGTCATCATTTCTTGATTCAAGAATCTTCCACGCACTCGCAATCGATGAATTTTGAACCTGTGATCTCGCCTTTCCTGTTCTAACTTGGAAGATCTGGCTTCCTCGGTCGCCGTTAAATCAAGATCCAATAAGGCTACCTAATACTGATGATCCTGGATATTCGGCTCTTGGTTTTGAGTCGTCTCCTTGGCTCTCCGCTCAATCACCGCCGTTATCGTCTTTCCTGCTCCTGCCCGTCGAAGACCTTTGCAGCATTTTGAGGTTTCTTGAAATGGAGCCTTAATCTTTGCTCAAAAACAAAACCTCAAAAGGGAGTTGGGGTTCGTATATTCAAGAAGTGAATACACCATCATTCTAGTATTCATGCTAGAAGATAGTGATAAAGTATCTGCCTCTTACTATTATACTCGCTATCGTCAATAATGCAGCGGCACTCGCGGAGAATGGTAGGGGTAATGTAAAGCTCCTTGCAAATGATGGTGTCGTTCTTGTAGTTGGAGTTATTAGCATACCGAAGTTTGCCACCAGAGCAAGACTTGTATATAGTTCCAAGATCGATCGATCACGGAGAATGAAATCCCAGGGAAACAGAGTTACTGGTGCCATAACTCTAGATGAAACCTATGAAAGGTGCTCACCAGTGGAAGAGCGGTAAGGTTCAGCAAGTAGATGCCTCAAAGGAGTGTCATATCGTGGGGTTGTATGATTAATCCGTTGAAGATCAGAAACTTAAACCAAATTCCATTTCAGCTGTATTCTCAGCTTGTGGATGGCTAGGTTCGCTTAGTTGCACGAGTCTTGATGATGCTGTTGGTAAGACCACCATATGGTATAAGCTCAAGCTTAAGAGAGATCATAACTACATTTTCTGTCATTGGTTTCAATGTGAAGACTGTTGAGTACAAGAATATTGGTGGTAAGGACAAGATTCGTCCCAGGTGGAAGCATTCCTTTCATAATTTACAAGGCCTTATATTTGTTAGGGGGGAAATAGGTCCAGATTATACGGTTGACTTAATGAAGAAAGCATGATTGACAGAGAAGCAAAATTTACAAGGACAGAGATAAAAACGAAGAGTCCAAGTAATCATTCATTGAAGCTGAGTGGATGTAGAAGATGACTGCGATATCAAGAAGACAAGCCTCATGAAATTTGTTTGGTCTAATCACTAGTTTGTGTTTTCAAGTCGGACACTTTAAGAGAATAAATAGTGCCAACTTAAAGCGTGTTGGAGATATGTGATCTCATTTTAGTTAAATTGATTAAGATCACCAGTTAAATGAACTCTATAAATATTAGGTCTTAGCATTATAATAAATGTGAGAGGATATGAAATTCCGACCAATGTAAAGAGGGGATAACATGGATTTCCATCTAGAATAAGGTTAATATGAGTCTTACTCGGTAAATCCCCAAGAGTTAAAGAGTTTAAAGTCAAGTAGCCACCCTTAAAAGGGTATATCAATATCTTGTAAATAATATTTTGCTATCAATAAATTTCTTCTCTATTTGTCAACAAATAGTAAACTTGAAAACTAGGAGACGAATAGATACTAATTTGGCCTTTGTTTTAAAATCGGAGGGCCAACTGTTACTGGTAAATAGAAAGATGGTAGTAGATAGTGAACAACAAAATGCAACTCCTGGAGATAACAACCATTCCCACTAGCCCACATGGTTTTCACTAAAAAAAAAAATTGACACAACCACGTGGGAATCTCTCGTTTCAAAAGAATATCCCCAGGAAAGCCCAAGATTCCAATTTTACCACCATCTCAACCTCTATTGGCAGAAAGAGCCAACTGCTATAACTTCACAATTTTACGTGTTGAATTTACACCTAATCCCACTCAAAGTTCACATGCCCTGCGAGATCAGCGCACGGTAAGACTCGTAATGGGCAGAGAAACAACATTAATTAATTAAATAATATTATAGTTGCCGCTGCCCGGAGCCTTTCTTTGATGATCTGAAAGGAGCAGCATTAAAGTCAGATGACTGAGATCGCCTCAGTTCTTCCTGTCTGTGATTGGGAACCCTGCATTGAGTACATTAAGTATCAGTAATGAGATCAGAGAACAGAAAAGAGCCAGAGACGGAATTCTTACGTGTCACACACACACACTTGTGCGTATAAACCAGTGTGTTCAAGTATATGAATATATGGAAACAAGTTTAACAACTGCATGTGAATACATGAATATATGGTACTGTCTCTGGGCTAGATAGATAACTAATTTGTAGATATTAAATTGGTTTAATTAGTTATTTGTTAGAAATGGAAGTTGGTTTATCTGAAATACTATCTTTACCCATGTACATTGGAACCGCTATTTAATGAAAACCTCTTGACATATACAATCAATAGGGATACTTTATGTTGGAATCTGGAAATTAGAATCAGAAATAGGAGATAGGGAGAAAAGAGAGAGAAGAAAAAGAGTAGAGAATAAAAGGAACTCTAGAACCAGAATCCGTAATCTTAAAAAAGAGATAAGAATGAAAGGAATCGAGAGAAAAGGAGAAAGGAAGAGGAGAGAGGAGGTTAGAACCAGAATCTAGTTCTAGGAAAATGATAGATAATTTCACTGAATAATACTTTCATTCATCACTCTCATTGATAGAGTACATGTCTGATGTTTATAGCCTAATACAGTAACCGCAAATAATTACTCTTTCCTAAACATATAAAACTGACATTAACATTATCTTAAAATAACTGACGTAGGTCACTTGTAACAATTAACACAAGACACATAATAAGACAAAATATAAATAGCTTCTTCCTAAAATAAATTATTAAAGACCCCTGGGTTCCTATCATATTAGAACAAAAAATTATAAATTTGGGAGATAAGGTAAATCGTGATCTTATCTTTAGAACCAAAGTACATCCCAAGCCTAGCTCTTATATTAGAGACCAGAGAGAGTACCACAAATTCACAACACAAATTCAATACCAGTATGGTTCTAGGTTCTCTTCACTCCAAATCTATGACGAGTACATATTCTCACTCCAAAAATTTAATAGAAATGTAGAGTGAAGAGGTCAACCTCCTTTGGCAATGATGTGGAATTATTGCGCAACTGTGCTTGTTCTTTGGCATGCATGCGATGCTGGCATTGCATTTTCTCAAACTGTTGCAGCCTTGCAGCAAAATTGATTCCATTATATGACTTCCCACCATCGAAGGTCATATCGCCATCTTCAATAACTTGAAATCCAGACACTTGATGAAGAATTTGGTGAGGGTTCCCAGATGATGTTCTCTTCAATTGTTCACCATTGAAAGAATATGATGGCACGGCTTTTAAACGAGTTTTCAGTATCTTAAAGGCGGCACTTTGCTGCAATATGGTATCAAAGGTATAGTAAAAACCTTGCTAACATAAAACCAAACAGTAAAAGGTTAACATTAATTTACACATGAAACACTTCTTCACGGTAAATTAGTATACACACAATCACACAAGGTATTGCATAAAGCAGCAAGCCAGCAACCGATACATTTAAGGTTTATATGTTCAACAACCATGTTAACGTCATCCGCATCACAGACTTTTGACTGGCTAAACGTAAAAAGCCTATCCCAAAAATGTGAATACAATTACAGATGGAAAATTTAAGAGAAACATGAGTACAAAATACAAAGAAGAGTCAGGCATCAACACTCAATCAATTTTTAGATAACAACCTACCGCAATATTCAGCAACATAAAGATCAAATTCTGACGGACAGCTTAAATATATATTCTTTGGTGGCAAGATAGCATGCATTTACACCAAAATAAATGTTCATGAATAGAGAAGGCATATTATTAACTCATTGGTCAATGCTCCCAAAATAGAGCATGAAAATGTGAGCAACGTCAGAAGTCTAAGAAATCCCCTCCTAGTATGGAGGGAATATGGCTGCAGCCTTACGAGTAAACTAATGCCTCTATAAATTGAGGGGTAAAAAGAAATGGTTAAAATTGACACCAAAAAAACAGCGGAAAAAAGTGGTTAAAGTTACTTGAACATACCTGAGGAAGCAACATCAGAAGACCGTACAATGCTTTAAATAACCATACATGTTTTCCAGGTTCAAGAAGCTGCAAAATTTAAAAAACAAGGATTAAGGATTACATTTTTTTGCCACTGATAATTACTTGATTAATCTCAGTACATATGCAAGTTATTCAAACTATATTCGATAACAGAAGGATGCCTAAGATGAGGATCAAGAGGTATATTTGACAATGCAAGGAAAAACAAATATCAAAGTAAAGGAAATTGTGAGTATAAACATTCTAACAAAAAATTGTCACATTGTCCTGAATCTTATCTTTTCAAACAGGAATAGAGAAAAACCCAGCCAAAGATGCCACATGAATGGCTTCATTACGGAAAAAAAAAATTAAGTTATCGTTATTTTATTCCATCTCTTCAACAAGAGGAACAAAGGGGAAAAAACCAAGCAAAGGATGCTGAACTGACTGGAACACACTACGTAAAAGTGCCAACCAATCATCCTACTATAAAGTCAAATATCCATTTGTTATTTAAAAAGTAATAAAGAATACAGTAATTAAAAAGAAATAATGTTGCAGGAGTGTGTTATTCATGAGATTACAAAAAAAAAATCTTGAGGTATCACCTGAAACAAGCCAACAGTTAACCGAACTATTGATAAAGAACAGAAAGGGCAAAAAAAGATGTCATATGGAAAGATAACTAATACAAGGAGCAAACAGTACTTTATAAATAGGAGCAGAAAATATTGAAAAAATTACTAACTCTTAATGTTGAAATCAAAATCATACAAAAACGAAACCAGCATCTCCATTTTAAGCATATTCTACCGGACATAGGACCTAAGATGTAGGTTAAGAAGAAACATGTTTGATCTAGCACCTGCAATCTGAGATACGCAAAGATTGGAGTTTCCAGCAAGCGAACCAACTTATCCAATTGAACCAAAAATTTTACATTAATGTCCTCCTCTACAAGAGATCGAATCACAGCACTTGCATGCTGGTATGTCTGTTCAGAAGATAGAGAATAGCATTACAAGACATGTAATTGTAAGCCACATGCAAACAATCACAAATACAAATGGTGTGCACCGTATGTTTGTGCAAACATGTGTAAGAGAGAGAGTTGAAGTGAAAACTTTTGATCAAAACTAAGTTGTAGATGCCGACCTGAGCTAATAAACAGAGACTAATAATTGCCATTGGAGAGTGGCACCATGAGGCGTACAAGGAAACATATAGATCCTTCCCAGCAGGATTTATCAGTGATTGCTTTAAAAGATCTCGAAGCTCACATAACTCTAATGAAGTGAGTAAGATCAAATTTAAAGCCTGAAAAATTATGGGGACAAACAAAGAGGGGAATAAGCGCATGAAAAGATTACCAGAGTTGGTCAAAAATGCTATAAATTTAAACAATATCTCGGACAAGTCAATACCGACCTGAACCATAATTGATGCAAAATCCAAGTCAGACTCCCCTTCTAGTATTGTAGATAGTTCGCGGTAGACTCTTTCAGCATTCAAAAGCACACAAAGCCGACGAATTATCAAAGCACCACGCCTAAGATATATATTTTAAAATTAAAAAAAAGAAGAAATAATAAAAATTCATGCTAAAATATTTCAGTGAAATTATGTAACCATGCAAATATATGAAATGAAGAATAGAAAAATACCTCTCCAAAAGAGAATTATCTACCCGGAAATTGTGCACTAGGAAAACAAGAAGATGTCGAAAGTGCTGAGGATCCTCAGCAATGCATGCATGAACATCAAGAACAAGAAGCACAACCTATTTATAAACAAAACTGTTATAAATAAACAACAAATAAGAAAATTACTAAGTCTCCATAGTTTAACATCACAGCATACAAGAATAAGGGGAACTCAAAACAAATTATGGTTAAGCCTACTAAGGTCAGGAAGGCCTATTTATATCTTTGCTGTAGAATTGCTATGCCACTCCACATTCTTGCACAAACATTCAAGGCTGGTAATGACCATTTGGACACTAAGAAATACATTTTCAAAAGCATTTTCTGCTAAATACACTAAAATACATACATACATACATACACATATATACATAATCATATACATACATAAACACATATATATAACTTGAATGTGTTAAGTTGAAATCATATAACCAGTAAATCATCTTTGAAATAGATCTCACAATTTCACCAGCAATATAAGCTCAGAGATCTTGAGAATATATAATTTCATGAAACAGAGAGAATTATGCTGCCTATCCAATTCCAAATAATGATATCATGATAATGAAACTACCTCATTGGATGAATCCGAAAGTGCTTTCAGTAAGGTGTCAAATATGTCATCCAGAAATGTCAAAACCTGTTTGGACATTAAAAGTCAACAAGTATAGATACAAAATTATCTTTATTGTATTGACAAAAACATTTGTAGAATGGTTCATATAAATACCCAGCGAAGGGGTTGAGATTGATGGAGTTAATTTTGCAGAGTTTATGCGTGGGGGGGGGGGGGAATAAAGAGATGTCCAATAAATTGACAGATAGGAAAAAAATTGTATGCATTCTGACAGCCATGTCATCATAATTATTTGTAGAGAATATTAATGATCCGTTTACCTCCATCAGTATGTCCCTCAACATAATTTACAAAGTAATGACAAGGTGACCCGATATCTTCTTAGTTGGACCGGAAGTTGGAAAGAGTAGTATAATTATGACTTTAAACAGGCTAAATAATCATCTTTTTAGATCCTTATGTGCAAGAGTGAAAGAAAGGCACATGGCTTCCTCTTATTTATGCTTAGGAAACATGTACAAGTATTTAACTGAATCATATAGTCTACTTGTTACAGCCAACCTGCGTCCATTAAAAAAACAATGCTCTCTCAACCTAATCAATAACCCATTACATCATATAGGGTATAAGCAGCAGATTGCCTCCAAAGTCCATACAAAAATAGCAGGCATGTAAATAATTTTTATAACGTAAAACTCCAAGGAGCATATCAAGAAAGCATGTCATGTCTACATTATAGCGCTTCTTAATATGTCAAAATGAAAGATGAATTCCAACAATCCAGTCACCTCAGCACGATATCTTTTTAAAAGAGTTGATATCCAGTGCAGAGCCTCAATTCGAGTAGCTTCATATTCACTTGACAATTGTCTGTTCAGCCAAACCACCACAAAACTCAGTGCAACTTATTTTTACCCAATAAAAAGGACCCTGGCTATCACTTTCCACCAGCTTCTTATTTGTCAGGCAAGATTGAAATTTCATGTTTTTCCAATAGCAAGTATTTCAAAATTCAAACCTAGCCTTTCCCCACTTTAAAAATACCGCACCTCCTGGCAACAGAGAGGATTGCTCCTACGTCAAATTCTTCTGCTGGATCAGCCCTGATTGCTCGTAGTTCTTCATTGGTTTCACGAGCAACCTTATACATAGCCAGATATTATTTCAAATTTGTCATTTTCTATAGCAGGTTATTAAACCCAAGGAAAAATAAAGGAATAAAAAGAAAAAAAACCAGGGCAAAAGCAGGGTATAGTAAAGCTACCACTCGAATTTTCTCTTCTTTATCAGATATGCAAGGCAGAATGGCTCCAAGAATGTCAGCATAATATGGAATAAGCTGATCTCCACCAAGTTTGACAAACTCGTTTATCTGTTATATTAAGAAAGCAAATGTGGTTAAAATAAAATAATAATGAATAACACTGAAACAGGATACATTTTGAGAGGCTACCATCAAGCATCAAGATAACAGTAAAGACAAGTCTAAAAAGTTGTCCACTCACAATGACACTTACCCATGTGATAGCTGTTAATCTAGTAAATTCATCAGGAGATCCTGCCCTCTGAACCAGTATTTCAGCCATGCGACCATAATCTACAGACTTCAAGAGTAGCACTGCTCGAGTCAGAAAATGACAAATGAACAAAAAAAATTTTGCAAGTGTCAATATAGAAGGAGAAAATGACTTAAAAAGCACAGAAAACCTAATAATAACTGCAATATATCTTCCTCAAACAAATATCAAGGAAAACCAATGAAGGAAAAAAGCATAATTTTATTCTGAATATTGGTAATCCTTGCCACTCAAACATTAAAGGAAAAAAAAGTACTGTAGCTGATGCCTTACTGGAGAGTTCTTAATCTCTTGAAGAAACTCAGAAAGAGCTGAATCAGCTTGCTGACGAATTTCATGACTAGAATCACTCAACATATTAAACAAACCTGCCAAGTTTATATAGGCTTAGCAGGGTAGAATAAGTTTTCAGAAAATTATAAAATTCTCAACCTTCAAATGATAGAGTTTACCATCAAGAAAATCGGGAAGAAAGCCCAGCATATCAATATCCGGGACACTGTCCAACACAGTAATCCATCCAACTAAAAACTGACGAACATACGGATTAAGGACATTCATGCGCTCCCTCAACAATGGTATAAATTCTTCAATACTGAAGATAGGGAAGGAAAAAAGGAGGGGTGTGAAGCAGTGCAAGTAGCATTAGAACCTATGTATCTGAAATTCTTTTGCCATACGTAGATTGCTACTTTGCTAGATACAGTATATAATATAGAAGGGAGAGTATAGTCACCTAAACTGATCGCTTTCAGTCACAATATCCTGTTTCAATATAGGAAAGTTTAATTTTCAGAAAATGCATGTGTGCCCATCCAAGAAGTCATTTGAAACATATATTGGAATTCAGAACATATACCTTCACAAGCCGATCCAGGAGATGAGCAGCATTTTGCACATTGGCATCTGAGTCTGCGGAAAGCTTGCATAAGGCATCAAAGATCTGGTTAAAGAATACAATAAATTCCCCTCTCACAACCTGAAATCAGGAAAAGACAAGCATTAGATTCAGTAGATGACCAGAACAAAACTGTAATACATGGGCCACCATAATCAAATCCTAACCTTAGCGATATTATATAGTGCTTCACAAGCATAATAACGAACTCTGCTATCTTGATCACAGAAAGACTTTAATACAGGAGGCACAATTTGCTGCCAGAGTGCAAGAATTAGATGTAGGTCAGAATAGAAATAAAAAGAATTTATATACTGAAGCGTGTCAAACTTAGCTATATACAGTAGACAATGATAAGTTCATGCATGCTTCATGTTGAACATAAGGGAAGGAGAACACATCACAACTGAATAAGACTGATTCAAATTCGCCATTCACAAAGAAGTTTCAAGTTTTAACCACCCTGTATGAGGTACAAAAATTCAAAAGCAGAATGGAATAGATGAGCCAGTGAACAAGAATTTCATTCCACTTGTTTGCAGATGAAAAGGCATTTCGCATGTGACAGTAAGGGGGTCAATATATGAACAAAGACATATTATATACAGTTTTGTTATGGACATAGCCCTTCAACGCCTAACCATCACCGCAATAAATTTGATAGCCACTAACAGTCGAGAGAATAAACGGGAAGATGGAATGTTGTTTGAGAAATCTATTATCCAATTCTTGTACGGCAGAAATTTGATATGCATTCACGTTAAAGCATACAATGTCACAGGAACCTTAATAGTCGTATACTCTCCCGTCCCTGCCCCTCTCTCTATGTACACACACGAGATTAGATTGCCGCAAGGCCTAAGCCACGATAACCAACCTTTAATGGATGTAAATCCTAACTGTTATACGCACAAATTTTAAACAACCGCTCACCTCAAGATGCTGAGCGGCTTCATTAGTCAACCCAACTGTCGCGGCAGCTAGTCCTATCAATCCTCCCTACGGCAAGAAATTAAATCAAAATAAATATTAATTAGATAATATGAACGTGGTTGAAAGCAAACTAAGAATCAATGGCGAAATGAACCATGTCACTCGAGGGAGGGCAAAAAAAAAGTAATTTCCCCTACCTTCCGTTGATTTGCCTGTGGCGAGAAAGTATATTCCGTGATCAACAAATTGATCACTGCCGTGATTTTTTCATGATCACTAGAAGCAGCGAGCTGCTTCACAACCCCCTCAACCTATCCAAAAACATATAAACCTATATATTAAACTAGAGCCAAACAAACCCAGCCATAAACCTAAGCTCCCAAATTGATCAACTAGCAAAAGAAAAGAAAAATCAAGATGTATCAGGATTGAGTTAAAACCTCAAGAGCAGCATTCTTTCGCTTCTCATAGAGCTTGTCAGCAAGGTTGCGGAGCACAGAAGCGGGAAGAGGGTCGGCCATGTCAACGGCCTCCGCTGACGAACTCCTCGATTAAGAAAACAGAAGACGGAGAAATCAAAATCGTTTTCGGATCTTTTCCTGCTCCAGACGAAACATTTTCATAGGGTCTTTCTCCAACTGAGAAATCAAAACAAAATCCAAAATTTCAACTTTCGAGATTTTGATTGACGTGGAATGTGAATTGGATAGGATAGTCGTTAATGGATAACATATAGTAGATAATCGAATTCGGATCTGACAACATCCAGAGTTTGAGAACAGAAATTATTGAAATTGAAACCTAGTTTCTCAGGACGTTTTCATTGTCATGAATTTCTAGTGTGTTCTCTGTTTCAGTCTGCAATTTCTTTTTTTTTCGTGAAGAGCATTTAAGAGTGATAAAGCTTCAAATCAGTGACTCTCTTTCATGCTTCC
>JANTPZ010092875.1:0-12626 GCA_025593235.1 Vachellia pachyceras
CATGCCATTTTGGCTTGAGTCATATACAGTCCTTTTTAAGCCTTTGATGGACTGAAACAAAATTTGAATTCGACTTTAACGTGCATTTATTTTGCAGCTAATCATATTTTTTTTATATCAATTTGTTTGCTACAGGATGCAGAAACTTGCTGAAGAGTTAGGTGTAGTCATACCTGTTAGCTTCTTTGAGGAGGCAAACAATGCACATTATAATTCAATAGCCATTGTTGATGCTGATGGGACTGATCTTGGGGTCTATAGAAAGTCACACATCCCAGATGGACCAGGTATGAAATTTTGAGGTTGTGTTTTGTGCATAATTTAGCATCTAAACAACTTAAATCGATAACTTTTTTCTACAGGTTACCAGGAAAAGTTCTATTTTAATCCGGGTGACACAGGCTTTAAGGTAGGCACCAAGGATAAAACTTCATCACTATTTACTGCTTTTAGTGGACTGTTTTTTGTTTATGGTTTCTGGGGTGATCTTATAACATTGGATGTCTTTCAAAACAGGTTTTCCAGACTAAATTTGCAAAGATTGGAGTTGGTAAGACCATGCCATTACTTTGGTTGTTTCCTCAATTTATTCTATTAATCTGCTCTCTTGAGAACATCATGTGAACCCGTCATTTGGTATTTAGCATTAAGACATCTATAACAGACATAAAGGCATTGTACCTGTCATTTTTATCCCAGTTGTTTGGCCTTAGTTTTTCTGTATGATGTACATAGCAACAGAAACATTGCCTTGAACTTCGCTGAGGATGTAGGAGATTGAATCTGACAATTAGTATATTTTTCTTTTAATGCCAGCTATCTGCTGGGATCAGTGGTTTCCAGAGGCAGCACGAGCAATGGTTCTTCAAGGTGCTGAGGTTTTATTTTATCCTACTGCTATTGGGTCAGAGCCTCAAGACGATGGGCTAGACTCACGTGACCATTGGAGGCGGGTTATGCAAGGGCATGCTGGGGCCAATTTGGTAGGTTTTGTAGATCATTTGAATTGCTCACAAATATTTCTTTTACTTGTACATCAATATTTCTGTTTAAAAAGTTTCACTAAGGTGGTGTTTGGTATGTGCAAAGTATAATTACCTCTGCCCTTGGAACCCTCTTAATAAGAATTTTTTGGGCCTGATCATTAAAAAGATATTTAAGCATAAGAAATATTTCAGTTTATATGCCCCAAATAGTATAGGGATCAGTAGATGCTACTTATGTCTTTACTTTCTTGAGAAACCTTAAAAGGGCATTCCTGTTTGTTTGGAATGATTGCTTTTTATGCATGCTATTTGCTAAACCATTCCTGCAAATATCCATAACCAAACTTTCCAAGCCATTAAATAAAAATAATTCTGGAATTTGCAGGTGCCTCTTGTGGCTTCAAATCGAATAGGAAAGGAGATAGTTGAGACTGAGCATGGGAAAAGTGAAATTACATTTTATGGAAATTCCTTTATCGCAGGTAGTTATTCTGAATTTCGCAAGTTCATGGAAAAATGCCTTAAATCTCTTGTTTATGTATTTTCTTGCTCTGTAGCCACCTCTCTTTTCTATTGATGATAGTTCAATCAAACTCAAGTTCATTTCTTCATCTTCTGAGGGATTTAGCTGCAGCAGATAGCTGTTCTCAATCCGGTTTACTTTGTTTCAATGAACAGGACCTACTGGAGAAATTGTTTCATCTGCTGATGATAAAAAAGAAGCTGTTCTTATTGGTGAATTTGACCTGGACAAGATAAAATCAAAGCGACATTGTTGGGGTGTATTCCGAGATCGCCGACCAGACCTATATAAGGTGCTTCTGACACTAGATGGCACAAATCCTGTCCTGTAGAAAGAGAAATAATGAGGGTGAACAAATAATATTTATCTTAAAGCCTCCACAACATGTATTATCATCAATAATGAGGGTGAACAAATAATATTTATCTTAAAGCCTCCAAAACATGTATTATCATCAATAATGAGGGTGAACAAATAATATTAATCTGTCAGCCATGTATTCGGATATTCTGTATTAGATATGATCTCTCAAGTCGTATTTTTTTGGTGCATTGTTGTAATACTGTGGATTGCTGTTTACTCCACCAAAGATTAGTCAAATGGCTTTGATATATGAATGGGTTAAGGCACAAATTTACCCAGTAACTTTTTTTAAGAGCAATGTTGACAAACTTTTGTTAAGAGCAATCTTACCCTAAGTTTTAAAATTGGAGCAATGCCGCGATCAAATATGGTCAATGTTTTTTAATAGAATGAGACATTATTTTATTTTGAAACTTTTAAGATAATATCACTCATAACAAAACTTTTGGCACAACATGACTCTTAAAAGAAAACTTTATAGAACAAATTTGCATATTAACCCTGTATGAATTGTGAATCACCACCCAAAATTCTATTTAGCCTAGCAAACCTAAACAAATCATATGGAATTTCCAACGTAATCCTTGCAAAGTAAGACTTCGACGCTATCATTGCAGTCAAAACATCACAGGAAGTCAGGAACCCACATGAATCAATGTAATATAATCTGCTCCGAGAGTATAGGAAGCATGATTGACTAAAACCATTTCTACTAGTAGTTTCACAAGTTTTCTCAATTCTTATATACTAAAAATGATTGACTAAAACTAGCAGTTTCACAACTTTGCTCAATTTTTATATGCTAAGAACAATTGAAGTTTTCTCAATTCTTATCAAAATAAACAATTTACAATGATCAATCAACATTTAGTCACAATACTAATTTAATCAACATATATCATCAAACTTGGTAGGAATAAGCATCCCACCTATATATCTCATATACCATTTATTCTATAACTCGTGTTGAGGATAACATGCCAACATATATATATATATATATATATATATCTCATACTACATATATTATGATTTGGTGAGGAATAAACGTCTCACTTATATATATATCATATACTATATATACTATAATTCATGGTGAGGAATAACCGTCCCCCAACACATACATAGGGCTTGTTTGGTATGCAAAATTCATTTTGATGGAAATGGAAATGGAAATGGGATTTAAAAGTATGTTTGGTATGTCATGGAAATGAAGATGGAATCCATATCTTTTTTTATGAATTTTGATTTTTTTTAAATGTAACAAAAAAAGACTATTTTGCATAAGGGAGGATATTTTGGTCCAAAAAAATTGGATTCCATAGAACCGAAATGAATTCCATAGGTTTGGGTATGGAATTGAAATTGGGTATTTAGGTGGAATTGAATTCCACATGAAATTGTAATTCCATCATACCAAACATACCAACATCATGGAATTCAATTCCAATTCCATTTTCACCATACCAAACGAGGCAATATATATCTCATATATATATATATTTAGAATACACACACATACGGATGTATTCGTTACATATACTTCCCAACTATAGTCTCTGAAAAAATTAAATCCATCTGATATTTGAAAAGAAGTTAAAAATCAAATTAATTATAAAAGAGAGAAGTTGAAATGAGGCCAATTTTAAAAAGGGTTAATTGGAAAATGATTTTTTTAAATAGATGAATCTAACATTTTGAAAACATGAAAGAGGACTTGAAAGTAATGTTAATCAACAAAACAAAATCTAAGGAAATACACATAAAGAAATATTGAAATAAAAGTATAAATTGAAAAATGCACACCAATAAATACCATCAAACAAGAAATTATGAAGTTCTAGAACGAAATTATCTAGAAGTATTTAGAGGGATAAACGATTTGGAAATTGCTTCCCAAACAAACTGGAATGAGAACAAGGAAAATGTATTTAAAGCTGAAACAATACCAAATGTGAAAAAGAATGATGCTATTTTATTATTTGTGCTCTCATCCGTTGAGATTTATGCAACCACAAAGGGAAACCCTTTTTAGATTTTAGAAATTTTCACATTTTTCTTTCATTATAATTTAAATTTACTTCTAAATTTTGAGCCTGAGATGAAGAAGATTTATGTGTCCTGTTATTTTAGCCAGAAATATTGCTTTCTTCCTTTCTAAAAGTAGATTTCAAATGCATCAATTGGAATTTTTTGTTGGGAAAAAAATCTATACAATTCGGTCCCAATTTGCTTTTGTGTGGGAAAAAACTTTGTTGCCCACTTGCCTTTGATTTACAAAGTTAAAAAGTTCAATAAAGAAGATACCCAGAAAAGAGAGATGAAAAGATGAACAGGGGCAAAAAGATAATCTTGTTGGAGCTTTATTGGATTCCCACGGCCATTCTAATGAGAAAAATATCTTCTTCTTCTTTTTCCCGTGGACAAATAGATACCATATTTCTTCCAAGAATATGCTCTGTTTCTTGACTCTTCATCTCTGTACAGACAAAGAACCAAAAGGAACAGTCATCTCTCTCTACTCCCTCCCTTTTCTAAAATATTTGAGTATAATAATTTGAAAATTTGTGTTATATATACTTTAAATAATAGAGAAACGGGCAACGTGCAACTTATTTTTTGTACAGAATGTTATCCATTGTATGGTGCTTGTTCTGGCATAACTGCATAGTAATTCTCCCTAAAATAATTTATCATTAAGTTTCGTGTGCACTTGAAAAATCAAGGAAGTCCCATGCTAAACAATAAACATCGGTATCTTCAAGTGAGTCAACCAAATTTTGGTTCAGAACCTGCGACTTAGCCAAGTTGTCGGAAACAGGGAAGGCGTCAGGTCAATTTAATCTCAGAAAACTCATTTGCCAAGTGAAACTGGATGATTTGATTCGAAGTAGTTTATTTACGTGTACAAAAACCAGACGCTGCGATGTACTATATTGATGAAGGATCACGTACACAAGTACCAAAGAGTTTCCTCCTATGAATCGATACAAAATAGGCCAGCCCTTGCACCTAATTCATGCATACAAATTAATGATTCATTTTTCTTATTAAAAACTTGGTACTCTTTCGTGGGAATGCATGCGCGCGCGCGCGCACATCTAAACATCAAAACCATTTTCTATATTTACTTGATCTGTTTCACTAGGATCACTTTCTCCATTTCCACTATCTTCTTCTGCTTCTTGTTCGTTTTCCTCCTCCTCCTCCTCCTCTTCAGCCTCGTCTTGCAGAAGTACGTCGTCGTCGTCGTTATCATCAGGCTGAACAAAGTTGAGCCTCAGCCTTCCATTTTCTCTATGAGCATGAAGAAATTCCTTGGTGGGTATTCTTATTTCTTTGAGCACAAATCTGCCATTGTCTCTGTAAGACCTGAAGCAAACCCATGGCTTCCCGTTCTTCCCTATACAAGAAATAGGGGGAGGGTACTGTGTCTGTGTCTCTCCCACACTTCCCCTTGACCTCTTCCCATAGTTGCCATTACCTGAATTCCCTATTGGAATTATATCCTCTTTCACACTAAGAAAATCCCACTTTTCATTCATCCCATTCTTCAATTCTTCAACATCATGTGAACTTTCAAAGCCAAGTCCCTCTGTGCAAAGTTTCAGACTTTCGCTGCCTCGGAGACTTTTGGAGTGGCCTTTTGATTCTGGAGCTCTCACAGTATCTTTCTGGGGAACTGAGTCTAGTGAAGAAGAAGAAGAAGATGCTGATAGAGGAAAGGATAAGTCTGAACTCTCTTTGAAATGGAGCTCCCCAAATATCTCAGTGAGGGAGCTTTGCTCTATGGGTTTTATGGGTTTAATTTGGTTAAGTGAGAGGGATTCAAGTAGAGTTGGGTTTTCTGGCAATGGGTTCTCGAATATGTGCTGTAGAGTACTTCTGCAAGCTGCCATGGCAGAACTAAACTTGCTGTGAAGTTATCGTCTATAGGAAGATCAATGCTTTCTAGAGAAAGGGAAAGAGATAAGAGAAGATAGAGGGCACGAGAGTAGCATGAGCTGCAAAAGCCAAGAGGAAACTCTGATTTTAAAATCTTTTTGTGATGCTGCACTGAGGAATTAAATGGGTAGTTATATAGGTGTTGAGCTTGGTCTGAACCTAAATAACTCAGGTGATATTCACCTTACTATATGTAGAAGGTGGGTTTTATTATACTCACTCAAGAGTGTATGGTGTTATCAGACATCAGTGTTTTTATGACCATACAAACATGAGTTTGATAATCATCATTACTTTTTCTAATTATGGTGGACAGTGGATTTTGTGCAAGAAAGCGTGTTGACGTTAAAACTTAATTTTCACTTAAACAAAAAGTGGGTCCCAAATAGTTGTAAGTAGAAATCAAAATAGACACGAACATATCTTTAAAATGGAGCTTCATTCATTACTTGCAATGTGTAATTTGTAACTTTTATATTTATATTTTTTACAGTGAGAATCAATATAAGGTTTCAACGAAAAAATGTAATCACCAAAAAGTCTCATAATAAATTGTACAACATGCAATCACAAGTTTCGATACAAAAATAATAAGTCCTTGCTACTCTTCTTTTTATTAGAATTTTTTAGTCATTACATTCATTTCTTAGAGCCTCATAGTGATTATCCCTTTTTTGTATTCTTAGTACAATAAAATTTAAGATTAATGGAAATTTGAGCTTTCTACAAGTCATCAATGATACAATTTTTCTCAAATTTCAAGCCAAGCATGCCAAGTATGATTATTGTCTTGTTCTATTGAACAATCATGGTATTACCAAAACAAACGTCACGTTTGGGATAGAAATTTTCATAGGCCTAATAAATTGGGTTGAAATGTAGATATGTAACACAAATTACAGCAGACCAAAAAATTGACAGTAAAATGCATAAGTAGCATCTCAACAAGTGCTCTCGGAGGACCACAAGCTTCATAGAATGTGAAAGCCAAATTGCATTAAACTTTATTTGATGGTGTTATCTACTCTTGAAGGTGGCGTCCAGACTATGCTGATGTGATTGCCAATACCATTTTCTGCTCTTACACTCTTCACAGTCTCACTCAGTTTAGCCACTACTTTCCTTCGCAAGTGGCCCTTCAACTTTCATTATCAAGCGCCACGTGCCCTTCTCAAATGGATTTTTGTGGTAACACTTGGTACGATTCAACCAACCAGGCTAAAAAATGATCGCACAGATGGGATGCTATCTAGTCGTTGAATTCTGATCACAAATTTTGATATGGTCTCATCTAGAAACTCAGCGTTTGAATGAAGTCTTTGCAAAAATAAACAAGAAAAACATTCATGTTCCTGTTCAGGGCACGCCAAGTTTAATTTTCAGTTTTTCACAATAATAGTCAAGCCAAGTTTTGTCACTTGAATCAAGACTTTTGGGTTTCACTGTCCCAAGTTAAACCATGCATGCCAGATACTTTATAGGAATCTATGCTAGAACCTCTTTTAACAACCTCTTTAACTAGTATAATTAGATTAAGAAAATTAGTAAAGCTAACTAATTATAATAAATATGACGTTCCCCTTTAAACACTCTTGTTTAAGATGGTCTTTAACCTTCAACCATTATTGCAAAAGAACTTACCACTTTGTTGATAGAGCATTAATAGGGAGTAGGTTGGGGTGAGAATGATAAATATTGGAGATATGTCTTATATTTAGGATCAAAACTAACTCCAGATATTTTTTACATTAAGGATCGAATGCGTATAATTTATGGGTTAATTGATCCTTGCTGGTTTGTTCTTGGCTAATCTAACCCACTTCTCGTGTAATGTATGCAAGTGAAGGTGTTATTTTTACTCCCAGATATAAGCATCTTCTATCCTATATATGCTGATTTTTGAACCAGTGTAAAGGAACACGGGGAATTTCGGTTGTAATCCTTTCAAATTGCACCATCCTATTTAGGGAAATGGTTGGTTGTCTGCCTTCGTTTTAACTGGCTTATCATTGATATTCATATAAATACAATTAATATGGATAGATCACTTCCTGGCATGTGTTTTGAAAAAAGTTCGAAAGTTCCATTATCGCCTGGTTTTCTTTTCTCAACTTGTTTACCACCTGATTATATACTGAAAATCTGATATAGGGACGTGCAGTGCATGATTGAACTGTTAAGTATCGAAGGGAAAACTTTAAAGATGAAATTTTCAAATGATATTGAATTAACATTTGCTTGATACAGGTACAGCTAAAGCTAAAATGGTTGAAAGCTTAATGCAACCCACTTCCATTCTAGAGCCACAACTTCTTCCCTCTCTCTGAGCATGAAAATGAGTTGAGAGTGATTTTCCACCCACTTTTCACCCTTCTCTCTCCAAGCAACAATTTAGAAGGATTTTTCATTTAATGTAGGAATCCATAAGTATTATGAATAAAGCAACAGATACATTTGAACGACCATTCTGGAATAAATATGAGGAGAAAAGTAAACACACGGTAACCAGGATTCATTACGATCTAGTGTATTCATAAATCCCGGGAAATAAACGAAACAATACAATAAACACTTAACGATCAAACAAATTTACAGTGCCACAACGTTTATTTAATAAGTTTACTACAGCATATGGTTGTGCTTTGTTTCACCACCATGGTTCTGCCTTCTCAGTTCTGGAATTTATGCGACTCAGTTTACCAGCTCCCTTAGGTTTCTCACTTGTTCCTTGTTGGTTAGAATGTTGTTGCTGGTCTCTGTTTTTCTTGGACCCCTTTCTTGAATTTGAATTGCTTGATTGGCCTTGGCCTGTCTTGTTCTTCCCAACGTTTCCATTAGGTGGATACTCACAATACAAATCCTCATTACATACTGGGTTTTCAGAAGAGGTTCCCAAACCGCCAGATTCTCCTCCAGTTAAGTTAGTCTCTTCTTGGAGGGAATCTGAGGCAGGGTTACTTTCTGAGACAGCTTTTTCAGTTGTGAGGGCCTGAGCCTTTTCGTTATCTTTAGCAGAATCTGGATGAAAGAACTGTATTATAGGGCTTTGGTGACTATTATCATTAGAGGAGGGCTGTAGATGAAAACCAGGTGAAGGTTCTACTATAGAATCCTTTCTTTCCCTCAGCGTCCTTAGTATCAGTGTCTTCAAGAAGTTCATCGCTTGAACTGCATACATCAATGCGGTCAAAGGGTCCGCCATCTGCATTCACAAAATCAGAATTCCGTCATTGACATATTGTCCCTACTGTGTCAAATTAGTATGGGAATCAAAGTACTTCACTAGACACTCACTCATTTTTTTTAATAAAAAGGCATGACTAAAAAGAATAGTTTTTAGCGTTAATATCATTATTGGTTCTTCCATTTACTTTTTAATCGAATTTTGGTTTTAATCTATATAGTTTTAAATCATGGTTTTTGATCTTATAGTTTCATAAGGATTTTGTTTGAGTTAACATTATTAAGTATATGGATCAAAATTAAAATGCGTTCAAAGTATATAGATTAGAACCAAAACTCTAAAAGCACACCAGATTAGTTTTGGTTTAATCTAAAACTTGCTGAAAACCAGACAGTTCACATAGCTGAGTTTTGAATGTTACGGCCTCCAGTCTTAAGCTCCATGGATGTGGGTGGAGCATGAGATCTTGAGACAATACCATGTGACTATTTATTGCATTTCTTCTAGAGTTAACCTGAGTCATGTTTGGGGCAAAAACCATTGCGATGTTGCGTGCGTTCATCTTATTGAGATGTTCATGTTGGACAACGTCAGCCATGAGATTGATTGCCCAGTCCAAGAGGGCAGCTTCAGTGGGAGGCAAATTCCTTGCCAGTTCAGCACATTCCTCCTCTGTTTGGCTTTTCATTACCTGGTCAGGTGACAAGGAATCCAGAACGCCTACAGGCAGTTCCCTAAACCAAGCCTTGGTAATAATGTACAAGAAACATCAAACCAACTGTTAGATTAAAAGTGCAAACAAAGCAATAAACAGAATCACACAAACAGATATAAAATTGTTAGCAGCAGCCATAGAAACTGATTTCTCATGGACTTCGATTTTTTTCCCCATGAGCATGCCTAAGTACAAACTCAACCACCAATACAATATCTATTTCAATGCATCAGAAGAGAGGAATCAAAGGCAATTTGAGTTGCGATTTTATACCTTGATAAGTCCAGCTAAGCAATGGACATCAATGCCTTCAGGGACCACTCCCCTGTTTAGTTGCACCCTAACATATTCCTCTTGACTATTTTCTGCATTAATTCTGAATATGCCCTCTGCCTGCACAAGTTTAAGTTTAACAATTCATCCACACATACATATTGGCAAATTAAAGTCCCTCTAGAGTCTTGAGCGGTAGGGCAGGACAGTCCCTTTTCGCTATTTTATATGCGTAGTGTTTCTAGTAGTTAAAAAGTCTGCATGAGAAGAAGCTGATAAATATAAAAGTAAAAAAAAAAAAAAACAGAGAAAGGGATGGTGATAATGATATTGGTCAAAACCTGCAAACCTCCTTCACTGTACAGGCGTCTTTGCAGTAATAACAGAATGGTTGGCACACTGTTCCCTCTGGAGTCAAACGATAACTGCATGGATTCTGTTGAAACTCCAAAAACAGTTGCACTGTATGTGACAAATCAAAGAAATAATTATTTTAGTGCTTGTATGAAGAATCAGCAAAAGACAGATTATCCATAAAGGAATCCTGATTTAGTTAACATCCAGATGTAAATAGTCTCGTATAACCAGCAAAAAGACAAAAGGGAGTCATTAGTTTATTTGTATAGGCAAGATCAGATATGGAAGATGTAAGTTAAAGTATGGAATGCGAAAGGAAATGGGAGTGTAAATTAAAGTTGGGTAAAAATCAATTATTTTTGGTAAACTATAACTTGTGTGTTAGGATGGTATAATTAAAAGCATGGTTAAAAACATAATCACTAAAAAAGACACAAGTTGTTCGATATCTATATATACATGTGTATATGATTTGATCTCTGTGAGTAACAATAGTATTAAATTTTATAATTAAAAAAATTAAAATATCATTAAAAGGACTATATGTAAATATTTAAAAGACAAGATTTGGGGATTTCTTTAAAAAAAATATAGGTATCCTCATTTTTCTGTATAAGACAATATCATTCTATCAAACACTAAATATGGGATGAATTACTGAGTATACTTTTTAACGAGATTTAAATTTTGATTTATCAACTTACTAGTGATTTGTGTGTGTATGGATGGCAAGCCAAATTTGCTCTGCCTCATGTTTTGGCTTGAAAATTTTATACCAAATAAGTCCATAGATGTTTTTTGGGCCCCCATCTTAATTGGATCAAGGAGAAAGATATGAGGATAGGATTCATGTCTCTCAAGTCTCAGGGCCGGCACGGGGGAAATCAGCCTTCTAACCCACGGACAATTCGGAATAGGTTAAAATATTTGGATTTTTCCATAAAAAGGGAAATTAAACAGAGGCCCAAGGAGAATTCCAGTTCTTACATGGGGCACACAATGATTTTCTAATTGACCTATGGCTTCCCATCCTCAAACATAGGTTTAATTTTAAAATCTAGATTTTACTTTAAAATTTAGATTTTATTCAAGTATCTACAGTTTTCAGAAAAGTTATTTTGGATACAAAACTTTGACTTGAAACTTAGGTTTTGAAAAAGCAATTTTCTTATGAAATCACACCCTCTCTCCTAATAAATTTTCTCTTTTTTACTTTTTATTTCTTTCTTTCTCTTTCATGTTTTCTACTTACGTTTTGCTTTAAACTTCGTAAAAGCCAATAACTTCCTAAACACAATCTTTTAAAACTTAGATTTTGAAACTTAGATTTTATCTTGGAATCTGTAAAAATTATTCTTCAAAATTTAGGTTTTATCCCGTAATCAAAAAAAACTATCCAAGAACTTTCAAACAAGCCCTTCAGCTCCCTCATCCAATCATCAACAAGCACACAACGTGCGCATCCCATATTTACTAGAGAGATCACGTCGACAGAAAAAAGAATGAGCAATTAAAAAAAAACCGTGCTGCCTCATTCAAAACCATAATTTCGTTGATCTCAGAAACATTACATAACCGGTAGAACAAAAACATTCAACCGGATTCTCTCCCCATGAAAAAAAATAATTAAAACGAGTCCTTCCGAGTAAATTGTAATTATCCATCAAATCATTTTTAGAAACAAACAAACACTCGGATCACTGACACATCAACTGCATGCTCATTAATTCTTCATCGCATTAACAAAGAAAAGACAAAAATATAGTACTGACATTCACACATGCCTCATCGGAAGAATGAGATGTATATGCACAAGACAATGGAGAAATGAAATGGACGTGCATCGCTACAGCAGCACGTTTGAGAAAACGAAGAAGGCTCGTTACCTGGCACTGGGAGGCCTTCTGGGCACTTCGGGTTCGAATTCGTCCGGCAAACCCAAGAAACCATTGAACCGATCGAATGTGACGTGCGCAACATGGCGCACGTTGGTCGGCCATCCGATCTCCGCCCACCGCATTCACTTTTACAGAATTAAGCGCCAAGAGAGAGAGAGAGAGAGAGAGAGCTGTTCGTCACAGAAAACAAACGTCGCCGTATTAAGCTTGTACAGGATAGCAAAGAAGTGCTGTGGGAGGAACTGAAGAATTGGAGAAGAAGAAGGGCTTGGTGGTTGATGAGAAGGGATAGAAGTAGAAATGGGAAGGGTAGAAATGAAGGACAGGAGCTCCTGCAGGTTCATGGCTGGCAGTGAAAAGGGACTTTTCTTAAATTATAAAC
>JANTPZ010092877.1:0-35459 GCA_025593235.1 Vachellia pachyceras
GAACAGATCATGGATTCTATTTCAACAGAGATGGTTTTCTTCTTTGCTATCACTTTATCAGTTTTAAAAAGCTTGATAAGTTGGCCATGTTTTTTTTTAATTTATGACATAATTAATTTAACTTGTTGTTACCATGACATACTCTAGGCCTAGTTTGGTTTTTCCGTCAATGCATTTTTCTTTGTTCTATGATATTGATTCCTGAACTGTCCCTTTTAGGTTGAGAAAACAGTGTTTGTTGTATTTTTCTCTGGGGAGCAGGCTAGAACAAAGATTCTGAAAATATGTGAGGCATTTGGTGCAAATTGCTACCCTGTGCCTGAATCAATAAACTTTACAGGAGTTTGCCACATTCCTGCGGGTGCTTGGGAGTTATCCAGTGGACACTAGTATGGCATAGATAGTCTCCTGAAGAGGTCAGCAGCAATTAACTGAATAATTGTACACATTGAATTTTCTTGTTATAATCGTGTTCCACATCTCTGCTGTTATTCTCCTCTAGGTCTGTCCTCAAGGAAGTTTCTATTTATGCTAACCCCAGATTTATTCATTTTCTTTGCCTTTAACTCTTTGCTGTGGTGTTTAACACTCTCCACGTTTTAGTTCCCTTGAATTGCTGTTGTTTCGTCACCTTTATGCTTTACTGTACTAATCATTTTGTAAGAACTGCCCTTCCCCCTAAGAAAAACTTGTACGATGCACATGTATATGTATGTATGTCTAATATACTGCTTCGTAGGAACCATTTTTTTTTAAGCCTTAATTTCTAATGTCGATAGAAATTGATGCAGGATTCACTACACTCATACAGTATACTTGTGGTCGTTCGTGGCATGGTTCTTTCAATTGTCAATTCATTTTCCTAGATATATAAGGCTTACATTTTTTACAGTGTTCAATATAGAATTGAAGTAGAGAATTAGATTGGTTGTACACAAGTTTCTTAATATTTTGAAGGGGTCTTCCTTGGAATAGTTGCTATTTATTTACTATAGTATGCTTTAGATATTTTTTTCTCTTTTATTGACGAGAAGATATTTCTTCCTCCTCCTCTCTGCTACGTTGATGTTGTTTTATACTTGCATTATGAGTAAGACTGTCACGTGGCCCCCCATTTTAAATTTCAACTTTGTGACCAAATGCAACTCAATATTCCCCTTGGGTGTGTTAATTATCTCGGGTACTCGTGATGTAAACGCGTGGCTGAATGTTCCCCTTCGCGGCCATGGTTTTGCAAGGCGGGACCCATTTGGTTTGATTAAATGAACATTTTTGTCAAGAGATTAGTCATCGAGGCTAACATCATTCACATGCATTTTCAAAATCCGCGTAACGACTTCGAATTTGTCAGGTTACTCAACTCTTAAAAGATAGTTATGCACATCTCAGTATCCATTCTCAACCAATATTCTGCAGCATACCCGGTTTAGATGGAAATTATTATGAGTTTGGATGAAAAATCATTTTTTTTTATTTTCTTTAAGGGAAATTACTGAGTTCATAAGGAAGTGGTTTAATTATAAAAAAATCCCAGTAATAAATTAATGGTATAAATATATCATTTCTTATCCTAAAACTTGTTATTGCATGCTTTTAGATTGTTTTAAAATTTTTACGTAATTAAATATTTTTCTTAAGAACTTGGAGTAATATACTCTCTTTCATTCAAGAAAGAAGATTCAGAGAAATCTCTAGGATACTAGCATTAGCACCTCCCTGGCTTAAAGCACCCAAGATGATTAAGCTGGTTGAACATCCACTTAATCTTTGGTTGATAATCAAATAATAAGTACTTATTTGGTTTAAATTTTATCTAACGGAAATTAAAGCAAACAATAATCTGAATTCAACGACAAACAATGCAAAATTACAGTGAACTAGTATCGGCTACACATCTAAAAACGACATCCGAATATTTCCCTCCCATCCTAAATCACAGAGGAAGCTCGGGCTGAAACTGAAAAATTTTAAGCACGAACACAGCTTATTCCACCTTCACTGTCGTGCCATTATATCTTTGATCAGAGCCAGGATCTCGCTTCGCATCTCAGTAACAACAGAAGGAGTGACTTGCTCCTCCACAGCAGAAAACCAGAGACTATTTCTCTCAGTATTCTCGCTATTTACACGCCAGCTGCATATCACTCTCGCTATGGCTGTAACATATAAGCCACAATCATAGCCATTCACTTGCTTGGGTGAATCAGGACATTCTAGAAATTTGGCCTCGCAAGCAGAGTTGGAGAGTCCCATGTATCCCACAACAGCATTATACAGCTGCCTAGCAGGTTCCTTGTTAATGCTTAATATACTATCATGGTGAACAAAGAGATTAGCACTTCTGTAATATGCAAGCAAGCTCCAATGGGATCCTCCTTCAACTTGGGTAACATCATCGTTGTCGTTGATGGGAAATATAATTAGTGCCTTATCGGTCAAATGAAGGGGCTCTAAGAAATCTTTCAGAGCCTCAATGACTGGGCATTTCATTATCCAAAATGCAATGGATGGTGGAACCAGCAGGATACCCTGAGAAGGATAGCATGAAGAAAGATAACTGAAATAGAATTCGATAATTCGATCATTAAGAAAATATGGACCACTAAGGATGTCTAGATCCGAACGCCTAAGCACAACATCATTGTAGCTGAGAATCTTCGCATCTGCGTTTGATTTGTTCATTCTGTGTACAATCCAGCTTGTTAACCTGATGAAAACAGACATGGATGTATCTTGGATGAGCACCAAACCCCAGTAAGCTACAATTAAGCAGAATTTTGATCTAGGTATCAGTAACCCCCATATATACTACTTTCTCAAGTTTAATATAGCTCAAGGTTTTGATCAAGTTAAGAAAAATATGGACAAGAAATAGAAGGTGTTCATTCTATTCATATTTCACATCATCAATTTGTCAAATAAAATCAATCATCAATATCAATATAACTCTAAAAGTTGCAGAAAGCCGTAATGTTTAAGGTGCCTTCCGATTAAACATTTTCCCTTTCTAGACAAAATTTAACACAGAATAACCCACGATGGTGGTTACAGTAGACAATGTCATTGAATCTACGGTGATTCCAACCCCCCCCCCCCCAAAAAAAAAGCGCCATCAAGTGAAAATCTGAATACGAGAAGTCTTACAGGTCCCTCGCGACTAAAAAACTATATGGTTTATCTCTATCCAACTTGTACACGATGAAAATTCATCTGTCTATTCTGATTACTATCAATTTCAAATAGACACGGTCAATCTCAAATTTATCCACATTTGATACAATATGGATAGCATGAATAAGCATTTAAACGTCAGTAACAGTTTTTCTTTAAGAAGATCGGCTCCGCTTGGACATAGGCGGACCTATAGTACACTCATGCCCCCACTGAAATTTATGAAATATTTATAGTTGACATCATGTCCTTTGAATTTTTGTTCAAGAAATTTAACGAAAATGCCTATGTAAGCCAAGTGCTCCAGGAAACTCCTCCAACACACAGAAGAATGAGAACGATAACAGTATTGCAATTCATGATCTTCCAATTAATTAAAATGAAAAAAATTAAAACAAAACAAGAAACGGTGCGACGGCTTCCGACGCAGGGTCGACAACCACGCAGAGGGCGGATGATGCGAGGAACAAATAAATCTCACCGAATTTTTGAGAAGACAGAGCCCTGGGGTTCGGACCTTTTTCAGTACTTGCCTGAGAACAACCACGCAGGACTGACCACAGTGGACATCGTCCAACGGCGAGCTCGACCAAGTGTGGAATGCTTACGGGATTTGCCGAACGCGTAAATTAAGTAATTGATACTTATCACTTAATTGCAAGACTTCACAGAAGTTCACAAAAATTCATACAAATAAAACGATTTAATTGACGTACCTTTTGATTAATAGTTGAATACAAAAGTAAAATATTTGATTAAATTCACATAATTACCTTCTTGCTTCCCGCCGCCGACTATCTGCGACTCCTACCAGACGAGAGTATGTTCTGTTGGGTCCGACTAAAGAGAAATTCTTAGATGAGCCAGGAGTGCCACGTCATTTGTGATTTGACCAGTAAAAAAATGACAAGTTTCGTTCATTTGTCCTACTTTCTTCTCTGAGCCTTCCAAAGTTCCAACACTAGCCCCCTCTCGTTCTTGTCCCCCTTGACGGTGAGTCGGTGATGCACTCCACCGGCAATGGTCGGAGAGATCAACATCTCAGGCAACAAGTGGACTTTCTCTCTTTCTTCCTTCGTCTTCGTCCACGATAATGCAAATTCTACTGGTAATAATGCGTCGAGACGGATCATTTGGATGGATTTGGATCCCTCCACAGCATAGCTCAGCTGTAATTCAGAAATGTTATTGGACCATGGACTGTGAGGGGGAAAATTATTTAATTTATTAAAAAATAAATTGACAAGTATCCATGAAAACTACTTATTTTTCCCTATTTATAATATATACTTGATTTGCATTAATTAATAGTCCATTTAATTGAATCTTAATTTGTTGCACTGTAAGGATCAACCGTGAAAACTTTATTTGGTGATTTAATTATGTATGATTTGTCTCTCTTGTAATGGAAGCAAAGTGTTAGATAATTTGAATGATCATGCGAACTGTTCGGCATAACGCAATACCTTTTCTTTTCTTCGTTTTCTCCCCCCAACAGTCCAACACAATACGTAATAATTAGGGCAAAAATTTGAAGGGAGTTGAGAAGAATAGAAAGTAAGAGAAGGAAAAAATTCTTGACATGGACGACTTGATATACACTGAAATGAAAAGTAATTTAATACGAAAATTTATGTTTGGTTAGATTAAAATAGTCTAAATGCTTGTTTGGCATTTATGTTTCAAAACCTAAGTTACAAAACTAAGTTTCAAACCTAAGTTTTCTCTTTCCTATTTTTTCCTTTTTTCTCTTTCCTACTTTTTCTTTCTTTCTCTTTCTTACTTTCCTCTTTCTTACCCACTTTTTTGCCTCGGAATCCGTAAAAGCTATAACTTCCCAAACATAAATCACTTTTCAAAATCTAATTTTTACCTTAAAATCTGTGAAACTTAGGTTTTAAACCTGGTTCCAGACAAACCCTAAAAGTAGATTAAAAAAGTTGTGTCTAATGATTTGATATACTAAAAGAAATTGGTTCAACTATGATGCCTAAACTTGAGGTTGTGGTGAGCACCAATCTTCTTCGTAACTGGAGTTTGATTTTTGTTCACAGGGTTTTACTCTATCCATCAACTCAATTTTCAATTAAAAGTTACAAGAACCATACGCAACTCAAGTTACGCCTCTAATTTCACTTTGGTGTACAGCTTAAATTTCAATTAAAAGTTATAAAATCAATTCATAACTCTTTCAAGTTATAACTTGAGTTTGATTTAATTTAAAAAAATTGAAACACTTGATCAGTGACTCTAATGAATTTGAAATTTAACTTTTAAAATCATCGTGACTCAGTAACATTGGCATGACTTGAGTGAAACACATGATAAAAAATTCAGGTTATGTGATGGGTACTATATGACTACTTGAGAAATTACTCTATTTATTTTCTAATTTCAAAGGCCCTGCTTAAGTCATGACTTGAGTCATGATGATTTTTCAAGGTTGCTCAAATCACTTTAAAAAATTTCATTTTAACCATAATGTATCCGTTACTAATCGAAGTCTGAAAAAAAAGAATATAGATGTAAATGAAGATGGCATAAACACATAAGCTGCCTAACAAAAAGAATATAGATCAAAATGGAGTAAATGTGCCTTTTTGGATTTTTCTAAGTGTAAATGAAAATTGGTTCCCATTAAAAATGATGGGAATCAATCTTTTCATGTTTAAAGAAAAATTAGCTTCCGTAGAAAAATTGGTTCCCACCTCTTATACCATCCAAACGTCCGCCGCAGGTAGAAAATCCACATTTTTAATCCATCCCATGGTTTTCTTCATCCAAACAGGTCCTTGGAATTAGATCAGTATCTATTTTATAGGTGAAAATATACTTTAGGGGTGGTGGAAGCATCACTTACCAATAAATAAGTGGAATGGGAAGCCTTCAAAGACGAATGAATATTATATGAAGCAAAATTCTTGGATTGCTCATCAATTATTTATAATTCATGCTATACAATGGGCAAGAAAGTTATTCCTCTCTCAATTGGAATCCATCTCAAATAAAAAAAATTGCAGCAATAAATGGAAATTTTGATTTTCGTCGGTTTAACTTTTTTTTTGAAGTTTGGTTGCTGGCATCTTTATTTTTTTATTAATAGATAATCACTGATTTTTAATTTTGGTACCCACGCCTGTTTATCCGTTTGCTTTTATCTTTTACGAACAATGGAATTGATTGCGAATGATAAAATCTCCTCCCCCAATTAATATTTTCATCCTGTGTTTTGACTTTTATTTTTAGTTTAGTTTCTGTCATAATTTTCATATAAATACTGGTCAATGCAATTTGGTCAGCTCATCCATCCCCCCTCCGGCAACGTTCAGATTCAGACACGGTAATAACGAGAAACAGGTGGCACTGTTATGGAAGACGAACCTATTGCGTCATGGAAGCACCACATGACTAAGCCACCGTAACGTTTCACCAGCAGGAATTTTACTCGAATAGAGTTATTTTAAATTCTCATACTTTTCCATCAGACTTTCTGTGAATTCCGATTCTAATGATGTTCGAGTCTCCAAGGTAACATATATCAAAACACCGACGCGCGGGAGACAGTTTCAGATCTGATCCATTTTCTTTTTTTTCCCGGGAAAATGGATTACATCGACAACTTGCCGCCAATGGATCTGATGCGCTCCGAGAAAATGACATTCGTTCAACTAATCATGCCTGTCGAGTCCGCTCATCGAGCTATCTCTTATTTGGGCGAACTTGGCCTCCTCCAATTCCGAGATGTAAGTTCCTCCTTAGATCCGAACTTGATTCCTACTAATATGTCGTTTTTTGGCGCCTTTCGTTCTTGTTTTTGCTTGCCTATTCTTCTTCTTCTTCTTCATCCGGGCGAGACTTTAAGCATATCTTGGAGTTCATGCTATGTCTTTAGTTCGAATACGAGTTTTCCGCTTTTCTAGTGTGGATGGTTGTCCTGATTTCTGTTGAGTTGACAACGGGCCTCAAGGAATGATGGCATGTCAGCGTTGTGGAATTTGACATTGAGCTTACATTTATTGGAATCCCATGCAAGTGTAATGTGTGATGTGGCGATGATTGGAGGTCTTCTGTTGTTCGTAGTTAATCTGGTTCTAACTGCAGGACCCTTCATGCGAACAATATATGCAAAACTGATTCGAACATTTAAGTGTTTTTATTTTCAAGTGAAATTTCTTTAAACATTGAATCTAGTGATGATTTGGGAGGTGCAAATTTAACAGAATTATGGTTGCAGAAGTTCAGTGTTAGTTATCAGTTTTTTACTTGGCCGGTCAAGTTACGTTTGACAATTAGTTTCTCAAGTCATGGAGACTTCCTGTACTCATCGACGGTGGTTAATACCTTATCACAGAGAGTCACTGGTTCAGATATCACGGTGTCTGTCTATGCATACGCTGCTAATATTGCTGCTAATATTGGGCATTGTTGATCCCACTGATAATTCAGGACAACTCTGGCTAGTATATATATCCACAAGTGTTTTCAGGAGAACTTTTTCTAGGCATTATCCATGCTGTACTCTGCGCGCGCGCGCTCCATCATGCATTAGAAGTTAGGTCTTGTGGGTTTTGTATCTTCATAAAAACCTTCACCTAAGAAATAGTGGAAGAAAGTTATGGTTAGTGGTATTTAAAGTTTAAAACTCTTACAATTTTTCTTTCCCAAATAAAAAAAAAAAGAAAAAGTGTATTGATATGCAAGACAATGATTACTTGTAACTACCGTTGCACATGTATCAAGTAAATTATTTAGGATGTCATGGGGGGAATTTATCAGTAGGTGCTTAATTATGTGCGATAAAATTATGTGTAATAACATTCAGAAATACTAATGGTGCACTTGAGATGTGGAACTTTCTGTTTATATTCCAGGCTTTTCATTATCTGAATGTTCTGAATGGACAGAATTTTAAAATTGGTCATATGATTCTAATGGGCTCACCTTTATATTGGCAACTGGGTAAACAAATATGTTGTTATACTGGAACAACCTGTTCAATTCTGTCTCTCTTTATGAGTTTTCAAAAGGGTATCCAGAAATACATGAAGTTTGTCAAAGCTTTTACTTTTGCTATTATGTGTTGGAATCTAAGTAATTTTTCATGCTCAAATTTCTGGATATGATGCATTTCTGATGGGCACTCGTTTTGTAGTTGAATGATGATAAAAGCCCCTTCCAAAGAACCTTTGCCAATCAGGTAATCTTCGTGCTCTAATTATATATCCTTTGTGTTCTAAATGCCTCAATTTATTGCCTCATTATTGAATTATTGTCAAATAGTGCCTGATTAGCATTATAGAGAGGAAAAAGGGACTATGAGTTGCATATAGTCAATGTGTATTTAGACATAGCACACTGCTATCTAAAATCAAAAGTTTTGATTATTACAGTAAAAAATAAAAAATAGTTATGATGTGTGATAGTATTTCTATGTTGATTTTGTTTCATGACCGCTGATGTTAAATGCATTTCTTTCATGGCAGGTAAAGCGGTGTGCAGAAATGTCGAGAAAGCTCCGATTCTTTAAGGATCAAATCAATAAAGCTGGTCTAATGTATTCTCCATGCCTTTCCTTCCAACCTGATATTGAGTTAGAGGAACTAGAGGTTCTTTTCTATCGTACTGCTTTTTCCTGTCAGATATGATGGATCACCTAGGCTTTGCATAAAGTCGGTGCTTAGCAATTAGCTATTTTAGATTATTTCCTTTTCTCTTACAAGAAATGTTATCTGTTGGTTTTTCTTGTATCAGGTACAGCTTGCTGAACATGAACATGAGCTAAATGAAATGAACTCTAATAGTGAGAAACTTCAGCAGTCATATAATGAGCTCCTGGAGTTCAAGATTGTATTGCAGAAGGTAAAAAATTTCCATGCTAACTTGTTCAGTAATTCTTTTTGGGAAGCATTGGCCTTTCTGATCATTACTAAGCATCGGTATTTTGTTTATTATATCCATTTTTCTTCAATAATACTGGTTTTAATGTGTTAAGTCACATATAGATATGGTTCTTTCCTTCATGTATTAATGCACTTCTATTATTACTAAATGCTTTCTAGTTTATGTAGGATAATAATTTTGTGGGAAAAATTTCAGGCATGTAGTTTTCTTGCATCAAGTCATAGCCATGCTGCTATAGAGGAGAGAGAACTGGAGGAGCATGTATACTCTAATAATGATGATTATGTTGAGAGCGCATCTTTGCTTGAACAGGTAACTCTTATGTCCTCAACCATCCTAGATATTTTTACTCTACGAGAAGAGTGGATTCTGTTTCTAGTTACATATACATTTTATCTTTTGACTATGCTACATAAAATTTTTTTCTTAAACAGGAAACAAGGCCTGGATCATCAAATCAATCTGGTTTAAGATTTATCAGTGGGATAGTTTGCAAATCTAAAGTTCTTAGGTTTGAAAGGATGTTGTTCCGTGCTACAAGAGGCAACATGTTTTTCAACCAGGCACCAGCTGATGAACAGATCATGGATTCTATTTCAACAGAGATGGTTTTCTTCTTTGCTATCACTTTATCAATTTTAAAAAGCCTTATAAGTTGGCCATTTTTTTTTTAAATTTCTGACATAGATAATTAATTTAACTGGATATTACCATGACATATTCTAGGCCTAGTTTGGTTTTTCCGTCAACGCATTTTTCTTTGTTCTATGACATTGATTCCTGAACTGTCCCTTTTAGGTTGAGAAAACAGTGTTTGTTGTATTTTTCTCTGGGGAGCAGGCTAGAACAAAGATTCTGAAAATATGCGAAGCATTTGGTGCAAATTGTTACCCTGTGCCTGAAGATATGCATAAACATAGGCAAATAACTAGGGAGGTAATTATGCTCACATGGAGGTTGACTACTCTTTTTGAAAGCTTAAACTTAAGGTGTTATTTCTGGCATCTTCAATCATATATGGCTTGTGGCTGAAAAAGTTTAGATTTTTGTGACAGGTTTTATCCCGTCTCGTTGATTTAGAAGCAACCTTGGATGCTGGTATCAGGCACAGGAATAAGGCCCTTGCTTCCGTAGGGGGTCATTTAGCAAAATGGATAGGCATGGTAAATTATGACTAGATCCCTTCGCATGTTTTCTTATCTTATATTTGCTTGTAACTTCAAACTGATTTGTGCAAGTAAATTATTGTGTGCATGCGATATTTAATATGAAAATAATAGCTCTTATTAGTCATTACTAATCTTTTCCTAGGTAAGAAGAGAGAAGGCTGTGTATGATACTCTAAACATGCTCAATTTTGATGTCACAAAAAAATGCCTTGTTGGAGAGGGATGGTGTCCCATATTTGCAAAAACACAGGTAATGTTAACTTCTTATGTTTGAGTATTTGAAACACTTGATTTTTCATTTATATTCTGAAAAAAATATTGCATCTGTTGATTCAACAGATCCAGGAGGCACTGCATCGTGCAACTTTTGATAGTAGTTCTCAAGTTGGTATAATATTTCATCTGATGGATGCAGTAGAATCGCCTCCTACTTATTTTAGAACCAACCGCTTCACTAGTGCTTTCCAGGAAATTGTTGATGCATACGGGTGAGCCCAATCTCTGCTGGGTTTAGTTGCAGTAACGTGATAAGCTTAATGCCTTGAAGTTAGTTCTGGGATTACTTGCTAGTGCATGAATTAGCAATTCTTTCCTGCTCTTTATATGCGTCTAAAATTGTCTTTTTATTTGATGCCTATCCAAGAGCAAATAAAACTTCACAAGTTGTTTAGTTGTGTGATACTCTTGTAACATGTTCGCTTTATACAGGTTGCCATCATTAATTGATTCAAAGATATGATAGCTGAAATAAACTATTTACATTTAAGCTAATACTTTTATAATTTGCAGCTATGATAACTGCTAAGATTCATGATGATCCCTTTTTATGGCAGTGTTGCAAGATACCAAGAAGCAAATCCTTCAGTATACTCAGTAATTACATTTCCATTTCTTTTTGCTGTGATGTTTGGGGACTGGGGTCATGGAATCTGTCTGTTGCTAGGAGCATTATTTCTTATAGCACGGGAAAGCAAGCTCAGCACACAGGTAGTTTCATTCTGGCCATGCCGTTATTTAAATAAAATTGTATATATTGTCACAAAAGAATGCTACTACTAAAACAGGCTTGTGATATAGTACATTGTACCTCTGATGAATGAAAACCAACATGAGATTTCAGAAATATTGCATTCTTTTCAATCTCACGAATAATAGGGTCATCATAATCATTTCTCTTTTGACGCACTTTGTATGCATTCAAGCACTGTTGTATTTAATATTTCAATTCTACCAGAAACTTGGAAGCTTTATGGAGATGCTATTTGGAGGGCGCTATGTGCTTCTTTTGATGGCACTGTTTTCAATCTATTGTGGGCTAGTCTACAATGAATTCTTCTCTGTTCCTTTTCACATTTTTGGTAGATCTGCTTATGATTGCCGAGATACTTCATGCAGGTGTGCTTGATCTTTTCCCGGTCTTCATTCTTTGTGCAAATTAGATGTTTTTGGTTCTGATATTAAGATATTTGGTGCTTCACTTACTGGTTCTTCACATATCTCAGTAATATCTCTTGTTGATATGTTCATTCAACATTTTTAAACTTCATTGGAACTTATAATTGGTTGGAACTAACTTTTTCTTTTTTGGTGTTGCGTGCTAGTCAATGTGAACATGACTTGACATGATAGATGATAATACAATAATTTTTTTATTCATCACAAATGTTGATCAAATTGTTCTTGAACTCTGAAATTATGAAACGGATCTTTGGGTTTGAATTTGACCCCATCAGATGTATTTGTCATTTTGTTGATGGTTTCAAGATGGTTGCCTTAAACACATATCATGCTTAAATGCGTGTGTTAATTGATAGTTTTTTATTAAAGACTGTTGAAAGATATATTAGATGGTTAGAATTACGTCTATGCTTGTAGATTCCCCAGATGTAGAAGCTGTTGTTACACTGTTGCACGACCTCACCCAGAAAATTAGACGTTTTTAATAGTACTGCAGTTCCTTTTTTTTAGAACCGATTCACCTTTGGCTTGAGATTCCTGTATTCATATTTACTTAAATATTACAGGGTTCATGTGATTCATGTCTCACATTTGCTCTTGACTATGTTGCTGTCTGTTTAAATTCTTTCTTTCAAACTGTTCTGAACTTTGGGTTTATCTCAGCTGAGCATGGGTGGCTTGAAAAGTTTTCCGTGACAAGGTTCATCCTTGACGCTATGTAATTTTTTTTGGTTCTTCTTGTCTGATCAGGGATGCACATACTGCTGGCTTAGTCAAACTCCATGATACATACCCATTTGGTGTGGATCCCAGCTGGCGAGGAAGTCGATCAGAATTGGCTTTTCTGAACTCACTCAAGATGAAGATGTCCATTCTTTTGGGAGTTGCACAGATGAATGTGGGAATTATATTGAGTTATTTCAATTCTCGTTTCTTTCGTAACTCAGTGGATATAAGGTATCTCTCTTTTGCCCAGAGCCTGCACAATTTCTTTGCCATCATTTAAGTAAATTGTCTTCGCTTATTCTCCATGTCGTTGTTAGGTACCAGTTTGTGCCACAGATGATTTTCCTTAACAGTCTGTTTGGGTATCTTTCCCTTCTCATTGTTATTAAGTGGTGGACTGGGTCTCAGGCAGACCTCTATCATGTAATGATTTATATGTTTTTAAGTCCCACTGACAATCTCGGTGAGAATCAGTTATTCTGGGGCCAAAGGTTTCTTCAGGTTTGCTTATGATTCTTCTCTTCATTTTTTCTAATTAAATTAGTGTTGTGCTGATTCCTGGTCATCATTCTGATTTAGTGATCATCATATACAGATTGTGTTACTGCTATTGGCTGTAGTTGCAGTTCCATGGATGCTCTTTCCAAAACCTTTTATATTGAAGAAGCTTCACACGGAGGTACTGCCTTTCCCTTCCTTGTATATGATTTGTCTAACTTAAAAGTAGCAAGTCTAATCACCAATTTTTTAAATACAAGCGCATATGTCCACACATGTATCCCTGTTGGTCTGATTTAATCTTCATTAACATTGATAGTGAGAGGGTAATTCTTGAGGCGTTTTGGAAGATATTACTGATCATTTTTATCTTCATTACATTGTGTAGAGATATCAAGGACTTGCTTATGATAGGCTGAATACATCTGAGATGGATCTTGAGGTGCAGCCAGATTCTGCTAGATCTGGGCAACGTCATGAGGAATTCAATTTTAGTGAGGTCTTTGTTCACCAAATGATCCACTCCATTGAATTTGTCCTTGGTGCAGTTTCAAATACGGCATCATACCTTAGACTTTGGGCATTAAGGTTTGGTCAGCCATGATTTTCTGTCATTGCTGCCCATTTCCCATATTCATATTGTTGTCCCTTGGTTGATCCTTGTTACCTCTATTGCAGCTTGGCTCACTCAGAACTTTCTACTGTTTTCTATGAAAAAGTCCTCCTTCTTGCTTGGGGGTGAGTTCAATCCTGTCACTTATCTTGTTTTTATTGTACCATCATCATCTTCACTGAAATGTTTACCTTGTTATTATTGTTTCTTATTTTGGTGGAAATTTGTTCTTCTATAATTAAACTTGGGTGCAATGTGACTCTATTCAGGGTTCCTTTTTTATTTACAATTTTGAAATCCAGGAAATCATGCAATTATTAATAAAATTTGTTTTATGTGATTTAGAGTTTGCAATATTCTTCCAAAACATGATTTACCGTTATCTTATTTTGAAGTTTGAACTGCGTTATGGTTTGATCTATTGGTGGAAAAGTTGATATTTTGTGTGATGAAATCATTTTAATCAATTCAAATGCTATTTAGTTTAAATAAGTGTGGCTTCTAAGGGAATAGTTACGAATGAAGATACAATCATGATACCTTCCCTTAGGGTTCTGGCTTTCAGATTCTTTTTTGTCAAATTCTTTCGTAGTTGAAGACATGGCTAACTGCAATCATAGCAGGTATGACAATCTGGTCATTCGGCTAGTGGGCCTAGCTGTTTTTTCCTTTGCAACTGCCTTTATACTACTCATGATGGAGACGCTGAGTGCTTTCCTACATGCCCTGCGTCTGCACTGGGTAGAATTTCAAAATAAATTCTATCATGGTGATGGCTACAAGTTCAGACCCTTGTCCTTTGCCTCATTAGCAGAGGATGATGATTGATCCAATCATGTCTGTCTGATTATGCTGGAAAAGAATATACAGAAAGACGCGGCACTACTCAAATTTGTAGTCATTTCGTCGCCAGGCTCGCTTGTTGCCATGCCAATGCTGCTTGATACTGACCAAAACTTCTGGCTCGTGTTCCCGTGTCTTATGCTTGCAAGAAAGACCACCGCCAACCCCATGGAGGCGTATGTCACAATATTTTGCTTTTGATATTTCCCTCTGTAGAATAGGAAGAGAAGCAAAGGCAATGTTCAGACTATTCTTTTTTTTTTTTTTTGGTAGAGGAGCGGGGAATTAATTGTAGAATGTAGCAATTAAATTTTGCTTGTCCGGGGTCACGCATACACACACACAATGTAGCGCGGGTTTTGCTGGGAATTAGTTTTCGAGGAATATTTCTTGTAATCATCAATGATAAATGACAACACATATGGTCCCATTTTTTGTACTGACCAATCGAAGTAAAATATACAAGTTGAATAATGCCTTCTCTTATTTTATGGATGGTAACTCGGCACTGTGGTCTACAGCTATTATCATAGGTTAAGCGAGTGAAATCAATCGATCTGTTGTGGGCTAAACAAGTTAGCTCATTTAATTTCTTGGGCCGAACCAACCCAAACTAAATCCACCATAAAATATATGTTTGTCATATTTTGCATATTTGAAACTTGCAAATATCAGGAAATTTTTAGTTTTATGCTTGTTATTGTGAGCTTTTGGAAATTGAAAGGTTTATACATAATACTTAGATATTTTAGATGTTGGGGTTGATTTTTTTTTTTTGGGGTAAAAGATGCATATTTTTTATGCTTGATAATTTTTTCCATATAGTTTAACTATTAAAATACTTAAATTAACTTATTAACTTAAGGTAATATTTATTTAATTAACATTAGCTTATTTTTAAAATGTAAGTTTACAATATTAAATTGAACTTTTCCTGAAAACACATTAAATTTAAAAGATATAATATAAAAAAGAAAGAAATGATCTAAATATGATTCAAATCAAACTAACCTATTCGATCAAAAACTGAACCAACCTGACGAGAAAACTGATCGAACTTTCATCTTTGCTGCATTGTTTGGTTTGACTTTTATCCAAAACCAAACCAAGCTTATAATCATTATCTTTTCCATAACACTATCGTTTTGAGTTTGACGAATGGAAGACTGAAAATGATATTCATATCAAGTTACTCATATAACACCTAAGGATTTTCCTCTCTTATCAGGATCAAGATGCTTGCTTTGCTGATTATAACGAGGCTCATCTGAAGCACTCTGAGCTTGGGTGAGTTGAAAAAGATTGATTATAAATATGCCTAATGATATTAGGTTCAGGAAGCTGCTCTGACTTCCGCATTATCGCAAACTTGGCTATAAACTTGAAACATTGTGTTGCAGTTTTGCTGAAGCTTAACAAATGAGACAAAGGAAGTGCTGGTGGTACTGTCATGGAGGCACCGGCCACGCGTCCTTCATCCTTTCTTTCAACTTCTTTACAGACTAGGTTTTAAGACAAATGTGGTTGTTCCATCTTGGATGGTCTTTTAATGCATTTTCTGGATACGATGAATGGAAACTTTTTAGCTTTCATTGGTGTTCATCCTTTGCTAGATACATCAAAGTTTAATGATGATACAAGGCCGAGTGGGGCTAAAAGAGAGAACCCTTGAGATGCAACTAAAAGATTGTGTAGGTTAGGGACTTGGTGTTAGAAGCAAGTGTGTGAAGGTTAGGGTTAGAGGCAGTGAAGAGTTTTGCGAAATCTTCTTTTCTCATCCTTGGTGACTATGGCCAGAGAGAAGCGAAGCAATGAGAGGCAGACGGTTTCACAGAACTCTCATTGCATGGACTCTCTCTTTTGGCCGCCCTCGCAACTAAGAGAGCGTGAGGTTCCTTTCAGTTGGGCATTTATCGTTACAATGAATTAGAATGTGTTCCTTTGTGTAATTCTGTTTTCTTTCCCATATCTTTTTTGCTTGTTGATGCTGGTGAAACATGCAAGCTATATGATGCTCGTTTTGTTATCAACTTATCATCTTGCAAAATCAATCAAAATTCCAAAAATGGACACTTGAATTGATCTAATTAATGGGTTTGATCGTAAAATCTCATCAATAAGTTTATAAGGGAACTGCAATTAAGTTCCAATTAATGGGTTTAATCTACGCGTAATAGTAGTAATAAAAACCTCATATCGCGAGTACCGGCCTTTCTAAGAAAAACAAGAGGGTGAGACAGCCAAGACTTCCCTAGTTCTACCTTAAATTCCTCAATTTTGAAATTTCAAATCTGAAGCTTCTTACATATTTAACTTTTATTTAGAGTTTGTTTGAAAGTCATTTCTGAAATCTAGTTTTCGTTTCAAAATATAGGTTTTCTCCAAATACTCACATTTTTCAGAAAAGTTATTATAATACAAAACCTCCATTTGAAATCTAGATTTTAAAAAAGTTATTTTCTTATCAAATCACACCCTTTCTCCTAATAAATTTTCTATTTCCTACTTTTCTTTCTTTCTCTTTTCTCTTTCCTACCTACGTTTTGCATTAAACTCCATAAAAGCAAATAATTTTTCAAATACAATATTTTAAAATCTAGGTTTTGAAACCTAAGATTTGCATCAAAATCCCTAAAAGCTATACTCCAAAATCTATTATTCAAAACCTAGATTTTACCTCAAAATTCATAAAAGCTATTCTGAAACTAACTTCCAAACAAGCCTTTACTCACTGTGGGCAGTTAATACATGCCTTGCTTACCCTGTCGGTGTAAGCGTTTTTAACTTGTTTAAAGAGTGTGTGTGTGTGTGCGTGTGTTTTGCCTTGTGACTCTGCGTTCTATACCTTCCTTCAATCCAAAGACATTGACTAAACAACCTTCAGCCACCCTTCCTCCTTCATTTACTTCTCACAATTCATTTATACATTTTTATTAAAGTCCCCACTTGCATCAATATGAGTAAGCAAATTAAGTACGTACTTCCTCACATTTTAAATATAAACCCATGACTTATATTTGTGCTTTGAAGAAATAATAGATGACAAAATTCAGAATTATTGCTAATCTTCCAATTCTAAAATCTACGTGTGCATATAAGAATACAAGACAATGATGGTCCTTAAGTGGTTAAAGACAGTTAAACAAAAAGAGCCAAGTGAAATTTGCCATTAGCATATCATAAACCTAAATTGAATATTTGCTTAATGAAGTGAAATTTGCCGTTCTCTTGCATGAAAATCAAATCACTCATTTTGAGTATCCCTAAAGCATTTCTAGTCACACCCTCAAAACAAACACATTAATTGATTAAGCATTAGGAGAAGTAACTTTTTCCCATAATGCATTTTAGAAAATGACTTTTGGGTAGAATTTAAGTGGTATGATTTGATTCATGTTTGAATAAACATTGAAGAAATGATTTTTATGAGGAGGAAAACTTTTTAGATAAATATTGAAAAAGTAACTTTTTATGAAAAATTACTTAAATAACATGAATTTCATTAAATATTACATATTCATATATATTTTATTTTATATATTGTTCGTTGGGTGGCAAGAAGCACCTCAATGGTTGGAAGAAGGAAGGAAGGAGAAAAAAGGAGGAAGATGAGGGAGAAGGAGGTAGAGATCTCCTTCCCCGATAAAGCTCATTCCAGACCGGAATGCCTTCTCGTTGAACGGTGAGCCAAATAAGTCCAGCATTGGCAAAAATCATTTTTGGGCATGGGGCCTCAAACGCCCAACCAAATACATTGAGAAAATTACTTTCTGTGCATTTTGTTGCCTTGCAAACACGTACATCGCTTTCAATATCTTCTCATTCACATGCAAAACCCTTGAGACTAGTCTTTTGCTGATGTGTGGGGTTCTTCCCCTTATCAATTAACCTATGGTTGCTCCATTTTTTTGTATAAACCATCCAGTATCCTGGGTTCATTACCCGTCCTAGACTAATCCGGACCTCCCGCAAGGAGACCTTACGGTGGTAGCGAGGTGCAGATGGGACAACCTCTTTGAGGTTGCGTTAATTATCGCGGCTGTTACTCCTCAAGGTTCGAACCCTCGCCTTGAGAAATGCTGGTAGTAGTCTTTACCAACTCTACTAAGCGCCCATTGGTATGGTTGCTCCATTTTTATAATGTCTTTCCAAAATTCTGTCAGTTGCATCCATTAAAAGAAAAAAAAACTTGATGTCTAAGCCCCTGTCATGAACTTCGAAACCATATGTTTTTTGGCCAAAGTCACAGTTTAAGTACAAAAGTAAAACTAGCATGTTCTCTCCCGCACGATGTGTGGGGCGCATTTTTTTAATTAACAATTTTCCCAAGAAATTAGGAATGGAGCCTAAGTATTTGGCTACTTTCCTAGAGTGTACTCCCCACACGATACTCAAGAAGATTGCACTTCGTGGTATTTAAAAAAGTTTTACATCCTAATTTACCGTCAAGGTAATGTATCAACACAACAAAATTAATGCTTAATAGAGTAACAAAAAAGTTAACATTTAATGACAAATCAACAACTATGAACTCTATTGCTCAATAACCAAATGACGTGCAATTATATTGAAAGCAGTTTGCTCAACATTTGGAATTGCAATTATCAATTTGTATCTCACAAATAAAATTTCCCATAGCAGAAAAACTTAACCCATCATGTTACAAAAGCCTGAAAAAGTTTTGTTTATTCAAGAACTGTTATCATACCGATTGTAAGGTCTTCTGCATCAGATTTCTGGCAAGTGGCAATATGCAAAACCTTTTGGCAGAAAAGAAGAAAATAAAATAATTAAGTATAAAGTAAATCACACGTCACTCCGTCCCTGATACAAAGCAAATGCAAAGTTTGAGTTGTTTATTTTCTAACTAATTTACTTTATATCAGTTCCCTCAGCAAGGATTCAATAAAAAATGAAACAAGAAAAGAACTTACATTCCTCGGCCGACCTCAAGTGCTTCTTCTTATGGGTCTTTCCATTCATCAATTGTGTAAGGCAACACTCAGAAAGTATCATAGCATTCATATTTGTTAATTATGGCCCAAGGAAATATTAAGAGAGAATGAAAAAGAAGACTTACACCCAACCATAGCGTCGAGCCGTCGATCAAACAAAAGCCGCTTAGAGGACTGTTTATAGAGGTTTCAAGCAGAGGATGTGATGTTTGTTGATCCCTCCATGCCAGACTTATCTGGTTTACTCTGTAAGAAGCAACAAAAAAACTCTTGCACCAATATGAAACAAAAGTTACCAATTTAACAAGGAAACAAAGAAGCTCCTGATATAAAGCTCCCTAAAATATCTAACTAAATGCAAATTATCCTCTTGTCACTGAGAAGATATTGAAAATTTAGTTGCATGAAAAGATTTGCATATTTTTGCAAAACAGATAGATACAAAAACAGATAACCTTTTTTCATAATCAAGTGAATAAAATATTTTAATCCTATAAACCTAAAAATGATTTTTTCACATCTTTCATTTTGGTCAAAGTCTGCAACTAAACATAAGGCATCTTGTGTAGAGTCAATTTTAACAGTTTAAATTTATTTATTTATGCTTATAAAGTTACAATATTAATTTTATAAAATATTAACTTTGAATCATCTATTTTATCAGTCTAACAATGAATATGAGATTTTGAGAAGAAAATGAGAAAACCCAAACCCAAGCAAGTTATCATGGAATCTGATGAGCAGAAGGTTGGGTGCTGTCTATAATTGCTAACGTGCTGTTACAGACCCAAAACTTCAAGCCGCAAGTCCACTCAGGGAAGGGGAGAGAGATAGAAGGCAGAAGGGCTCGAGTCTATTATTCCAAAAATTGATTACAATAACCCCTCTTGTGCTCTTTTATAGATCATAGTTCCTAAACCCAATTTAACCAACTACCCATTAACATCCCTTCATTTCATAATATAATCACAATACCTAAAAATCCAGATAACGAATGTACAAGTGCCCTATCCAAGAACATCTATCATTTATTCTACCTCAACTGTTAACTATCAATGTATTATTTGATTCCACAATAAGATAAATAAAATTCCTAGATACAAGTCTCAAGACATTACTCATAGATCCATTCATATCAAGAATTCAAGCAAAATTCCAATCTATTTATGAATCTAGCATACCGAATTCTACCTGAACCAAGCACAACTACATGGGTTATCTTCCATTATTTACAACCAAGTAACAACTTTGCACAACCACAACATCACACATTTTAACGGAACCTAGGCAATTGGCTCTCATCTAAAGGGCCATGGCCAAGTCATGTGGAGTATCTGCCGTTCGTAAGAGGAAGTGAAGGGCTATGTGATATATATACTTAGGGAGAAAGTTTTAGTGGGAAGCTGATCAGAAAGTGAATATTGTAAGGGATAGACTCCAACCTCTCCAATACCAGGGAATTTGTAAGAATGTGTTTGTGTTTTTGGTTATTTCTCAAACTTTCTTTTCAGTATTCTGGATAGACCTGCACTCAACCAAATCATTACTAGTTTTAATATCAATTTATGCTTGGCTTCCATCAGTATAGCATTTCAATCTAAATATGAATTAGATGCATTTTTACAACAACCCAAAATGACAAAACTGCATCTCCAAAAATTCAAACTATGCTGCCATGGCATATTAAGCCTCAAGCTCCTTCCACTTAGCCTATTTTGCAGAGTTCTCTCCTTAAAAAGCACATCAAGTGTCAGGTGAGATATCAGTGCCCTAGTATGATAACCTCTCTCAGCCCCTTTATGGACATATGATAAGATAACCTTTCTCAACTATAATGAAATGTGAAACATATCAATGACAACATGTGACAGTACCAAAGTACCATATATAAAATCATCAAAATAGGAGAATTTCTTGATCCAGCAGCATCATCATCATCATTGTAAATATTTCAGAAGAGGAAAACCTTCTCACCCATCATTGATCATCAGCAGTTCGGCACACAAAGTGAAAAAATCAATCAATAACATATTTTACAGTAAATTATGCAAATAAAGAAAACCTATTATTTCTAATATTGCTCAAGCTGCAAATCCATAATGAAATCCAAAATATAATGAAATCTCATATGCATTATATTATCAAATAATGCAAGGTGATTGGTTCATTACTCTATAAATCCTGCATCAATAGAACTTTCTACTTCAAGAAATCTGCCTAGCTATTTGGATTGACAATGATCAGTCTCCATGAACACTTCCTTTTCAACCTCAAGTGTTTTCAGATGCACAGTAGAAATCTGATGCAAAAGACCTCCCAATCGGTATGATTCAAGAGCAAAAGGAAATGCATGCAGGAAGCAATTTATTTGTTTCAGCAAGCAATTTACATTTCAGAAACTACTGCATTGACGGTTATATGAATTTAACAATTCTCAGAGGAGCAAGTCACAATTTCAGAAACCTTATAGAGAGCTACGGAGGATTACTTTTACCATGGTATTTGTTTGTGTGGGAATTACTTTTAAAATTCTGGACAATTTGTGACAAATTTCAACTTGACTTTTCTGCGTATTGTCCTTACACTACTTAGAGTAGATGCAACACGTAAGTTTTTAAATTTTCTTTTCTTAAATCAAAACAACCAACAATGTCCTTGTTTCTTATAATCAACATAAAACCATCAATCAAAACAGCAAGGTAGCCAAAAAAAGTCCAAAATCGACATCCACTTCAGAGGTATATGGATGAAGATTGAAGAACATACCTTAGTTAGATGAACCACCAATTCGCTGGAGCACATCGTCATAAGGGTCCCTCCGACCAAGAGTTTGACTAATTTGAGCATCCCAAGCGAGTTTATAATTATGGCGCTCGAATGTCCAAAACCCATAAGGTCGCAGAGGGTAGCTCTACATCTCCTTCGTCTTCTGGCACCTATCATTCACCGAATAGATGTGTTCTCTGAATTTGCGATCCCTTTCCTTCGGATCTTCCATCAATTTCAGAATCAAATTCTCAGCGAACTCCATAATGAACCATATTGTCCTCTACTGTCAACAATGGCAACTCAAAACTCTTGATTTATATACTCACAATATAAAAGCTTTCAAGCTCGATGGACGCTGAACAAACAACCACCATCGAACTATGTCATCAATGAAAACAAGAATCAGGCGGATGAAGCAACCTAGAGGCATTTAGTATTTGACAACACACAGACTTGAGGTTCGCGTTGATGGATGAAGGTGCTCAGATCTCTCTCTCTCACCTTCGAAATCTTCCTCCAGCTTCAGCTTCAGGCCTTTACTCTCACTATGATATTTAGAATCGACAAGGTGGAGAAGGGAAATGCCGGAGGAGATGGGTTCGTCGCTAGAAGGTACTGAGATCATTGTCTCGCCTTCAAAATCTTCCTATAGGTTCTGAAGAAAGAGGGGTATCGAGCATCGTGTTGGAATTTGAATTTTTCTGTATGGACATTAATTTAATGGAGAGAGAGCCAGGGAGAGAGTTTCTTCATCAAAGAAGGGCGGGCATTTTGAAATTCAAAAAAACTTTAAGCCGAAGCAGAAGGAACAAAGCCCAACATTTTTTTTGAAGCCGTGCTGTGCTTATGAACAGTGAAATGTGAGAGCAGCCAATGTGAGCCGAGAAGGAGAAGGTGGCTTGATGGAGAGGTATTTATAATTATATTGATGATAATTGCAGCCTGGTTGAGGAGGAGTTTTGAGCCTTTTCCAAGTTTCTAGCCCATAATAGGATTTCACTAAGTTTCCCATCTCCTATGCTCGACAACAAATCAGTTCAAGAGGAAGAAAACAATCAAAATATATAGACAAATTTTCGACACATCCCTATCTTCATTCATCTTCATTTTTCTCTTCAATTTTTAGAAGACGCTTTTCTCATTGCTGGTTACATTATAAATCGACTTTCTTTCAACAGCCATTAATAACGAAATTCCAGCTACTGCATTGTTTCTTCCAGATTATTCTTTTCTTAAAGATTTTGATTGCTCATGCCATATCTTATACACCACAAAGCAAATTAATTGGTCCATAGATAAACTAAGTGTGCCTTCATAGTGTCATAGCCTATGGCATGGATCGTAAAGGTTATAATAACAGAATAGGACTATTTAACTTAAGAAAATGCTCAATTATACGCTACGTTACCCTTTGACTATGTCTAGGTTCTCACTGATATGATTCCAAGTTCTGCCTTTTAAAAATTGACTTTCACGTGTCTATAACCAGCCAGTCTTGTTATTTTCTTGACCAGGCCCAAACTTGCACTGGGTAAGATATTGACCCGTTACAAAAATTTCCAACTCAGACGACGCATTCCACTTCCACCTGCTGTTACTGAGCCCCTTGCCAACTTTTATCTTGGGCCGGCCTTGGCTATCTGGAGAGCAATACCTTGTAGTTATATTCAATCTCGTTATGTATAAAAAAATATTCATTCTCATTATAACTCAAGGATTAGATTAGTACTCTCATATAAAGGGGGAGAGTTCGATCCTAAAAAGTGCCACTTTGTTGTGGCTCCAGTCACGGTGTTTGGAGAGGTATCGCCACAGCTTAGTGAAGTTGGATTAACCTACCTGTGTGGTCAGAACTAAAGGGCTTGCTTGACATGCTCCAATATCCGCAGGGACAGGCCCCAATGGATCATAAGTTAGGTGCTCTGCCCTTGGATCGTTAGTGAGTCCAACCTCTTTCCTAAAATTTTTGTATAAAAAAATATTCATTCTCGTTATAAATGTGAAACCTACTCATAAACAGTGTCTTATATTTAGAATTAAGGGAAGTAATATTTATTCAATTATTTAATACAATTTGACTGGTATCTCTTGTGCGTGCGAGTGTTGACATTGCCTTGATGATGCCGTATGAACTTGTCAAACTGGAACAAGACTAAAAGAAGAGGCTTACGTGGCTCTTACGTCGTCACAATTTAGTATTTATTTCTCCCTGGCTAATGCCATCAGCGAGGACGTTTCAGTGAAGAAGCGACAAGCTTCCAAATTGATCTCTCGTTTCCCCACTGAACTTTAGAGACAGCAATTTCATTGTTTGGATAAATTAAATACTCTTTTAGTGGTGGGAATCATAAAAAAGGATTCTACAATATTGATGAAATATCATATTTAATATTATAAATTTAAAAAATTGAAGACAATTATTTAATAACGTAAATTTAATTTCATATTTAATATCGTAAATTTGATTTAATTTAATTAATATTTATTTTGATTGATTTCCTTATTATTAATTTTGGTTAGGATTTATTTTAAAAGTTATCACAAAAACTAATGAAATTTTTTATGCTGGCTTTTGGACATATTTTCAACTGGGTTCATCATTTGATATTTCTTTCACGTTTCATGATTGATGTTGTTATAACAACAACATACATCTTTTTCTTTCGATGAATTAATATACATTTTCTCATTGCCTATCAAGCTCTTCTATAAGGCTAAACGTTGGTCAAATATGGATAATTAACAATAAATGTCTCTATACACCCAAAAGAATCCCTAAAATAATATCATGATCTATATAAATCAATTATATGTGATTTTTTCTGGAAAAAAATAGCTGGCTTATATACGCCAGAAGCAGAAGGATCTGTCATTATTTATCTTTTTATTTAATTTTAAAATAAAGTAAAATGAGATGAGAAGCTGCCAAGTCTAAGGCTAAAGCGAATGGCAGTTGAAATAATTGAACAAACGTGGACCGTTGATAAGAGGCGGCTACAGTATGAGCCTTACGATTACCTTCTCCTCCAAACGCGTTTTGGATTTTCTTCTCGCGCGTTTTCGCGTTGTCTTCGTTGCATCTACTTCGAACTCAACTGCAAGACCAAGCGCACACACTGACTCTCCTCTTGTAACACGACTCTCCTCTCAACACATTTTTATAAGATCTTCTTCTTCTCATTCAACAGTACTTAATAAGATCTTCTTCTCCTCATTCAACAGACGGACGATCTTCTTCTTCCTTCTTCAACACTTTCCACATAGAGGAGGGTGAGACTGGTGTTGAAAGATTTTGAGCGAGGGAGCGAGAGAGAGATAAAAAGCTTCTTTTCCAGTAAATTGTGAGTAACAGAAATATGGTGGATCCGAACACCGGCGCAGATTTTCCGGCTGTTCCGACTCACGGAGGGCAGTTTATTCAGTATAACATATTCGGAAACCTCTTCGAAGTTTCAGCGAAGTACAGGCCTCCGATTATGCCAATTGGTCGCGGTGCCTATGGAATCGTCTGGTACTCTTTCGTTCATCACATGTTCTCCTCACCTTTTCGTTGTGCTATGTTTTTTGGGTTGTTTGACTTTTCGTACGTTGGATCTTTAAAATGTTAGGGAGTACTGTTAGTTTCTGAAAAGTTAGTTATTATGTTCTTGTGATGATGAAGCTCGCTGCTGAATACGGAGACTAACGAAATGGTGGCTGTTAAGAAGATAGCGAGCGCTTTTGACAATCTCATGGACGCCAAGCGCACCCTCCGTGAGATCAAGCTTCTTCGGCATTTAGATCATGAAAATGTGAGTATCTCTCCCCGGCAAGTGAATTTCAGATATTGCGTATAATTGATGTTTATCTTGCTGTCTGCTACTATGTTTAGCTTACCGGGAATCGAATAGTAAATTACTTATTTATGTTTCCCATTATGGATTGAAATGAATGGTTAATTTTGAGTAGGCCTGTAGCGATATGCCGATATAGGTGTTCATAATAAATACAAGTAGTAAAATTTGGTACAAAGTTTACTTCCTATTGTTGACAGTGGTTGACCATGACTTTCTGATTCGAAGAACTCATGCTATCAAATCTTAAAAGCCTTTTAACAAATTACTTGCTAAACATCATCAGATGAATTTGGTTCCTTCGTGGTAATATCTAATTCTTCTCCCATTTTGGGACTTGAAATCTAGTTCTAAAATCTGTGCTTAACAGGTTATTGCTTTGAGAGATGTGATTCCACCACCCTTGCGTAGAGAGTTTACCGATGTCTACATGGCCACGGAACTCATGGATACTGATCTTCACCACATCATCCGCTCAAATCAAAATCTCTCGGAGGAGCACTGCCAAGTGAGTGTCGTTCTCCCCCAACTACCTTAACTGTCTTCTCCGCAACATATCCCTCTAATGTCTTGCTGATGATTGGATGCTCTTGCAGTACTTCTTGTATCAGATTCTTCGTGGGCTAAAGCATATACATTCTGCAAATATCATCCATAGGGATTTGAAACCAAGTAACCTGCTGCTGAATGCAAACTGTGATTTGAAGATATGTGATTTTGGGCTTGCACGAACGACTATGGAAAATGATTTCATGACAGAATATGTAGTTACTAGATGGTATAGGGCTCCTGAATTGCTATTGAACTCCTCAGATTACACCTCTGCGATAGATGTGTGGTCTGTAGGCTGCATCTTCATGGAGTTAATGAATAAAAAGCCTCTATTTCCTGGCAGGGATCATGTGCATCAGATGCGCCTATTGACTGAGGTATACTGACATAAAATAGCATATGATATTCTTTTAAGGGACTTATAGTTTGACAATCATATATTTCGAGTTATTTAAGATGTTAGATACAAATACATTTATAATTTACTTGTATATTATGAAACTTCTGGATGTATGCTTACCCTGGTTACTCTCTGTAGCTTCTTGGCACTCCAACTGAGGCTGACACTGGATTAGTGAAAAATGAGGATGCAAGAAGATATATCCGACAACTTCCCCAATATCCTCGTCAACCTTTAGCAAGGGTTTTCCCTCATGTTCATCCCTTAGCCATTGATCTCATCGATAGAATGTTGACTATTGACCCTACACGAAGAATTACAGGTAATTTTATTATTACTTATCTGTTATTGTTGCTAGATAAAAATCATTTGGGTTCATATTGGACATCCATGGAAGCTGCATTAGAATGGGAAATGGAAAGCTTAAGAAATGTTTGTTAGTTTAATTCCTCTCATATTGCTTCTGGATCAATTTAGATGCTTCATTCATTCTTTTTTTAGCATTCGATTGTAAGTGACAAATTTTACAACTACCACTTTGAACTTAGTGTACTTATTTTCGTTCTCTTGCTTTAATTAAAAGAAGCAAGTAATGGGATTGTCAGGGAAAACTATATGCCAATATGTGGTATGAACACTGAAAACATTCCTAGTTTTGAAACGTTAAGAGAAATATACATGAAACAATGTTGATTTTGACTTTTCCTCGGGTAACTTTTCAGTTTTTAGCGCAATATGGGATATTGGAACTTATAGTTAAGAAGTAGTAGGCATAGGAGACTTCTGTGGTACCAAGATTGTCAATAGTTGATTCCAATACGACTTTTAGCAGTGTTTTTGGATAGTTTAATAAAGTTTACTCAAAACGTGGACTGGAAGTTCCTGTACTAGACTTTCTGTTTTTTTTTTTTTTTTTTGCCAGATGGACTTTCTGTTTTCTGAATTGTTTAATTGTAGCACTAGCCTTTGCCACATATAGCATGAGAATTGAAACAGAGGAACTGTGGAGAAGAGACTGACAACGTTCATCAAGTCATGTTCTTTTTCCGGATATGGTTTAACTATAATAGGCTAAATGGAGAGTACAACTGCCGATCTCTATAATTGGTGGGAAATTTTATTTCATTTTGTTTAATGACGTGCAGTTGAAGAAGCGTTAGCGCACCCATACCTTGCTAAACTGCATGATGCAGCTGATGAGCCAGTCTGCCCAGATCCATTCAACTTTGATTTTGAGCAAAATCCCTTGGATGAAGAGCAAATAAAAAATATGATCTACGAGGAGGCATTGGCATTTAATCCAGTGTACGCATAAAGCAAATGCACGAGGAATATAAAGTTAGAAGTGGGGAAAAAGAACCCCTATGATTTGGCGACATTGTCATCCACAATGTTCACGGCAATGAAAGTTTTCAGGTACAGAATCATATTGAGATGACTGAGCACACTTGCTAGGCGATTCTGTTCCATGTTTTATTTTTGCACCAATGGGTGCCAATCTACTGTAAAATAGCTTTCTCTAATGATAATTTCCACTATAACTTTATGTATTAAGTTGGGTTTTTTATTCAATTAATATTTGTGTGGCGTAAATTATGTATTGTAACATTTTGAATCCCTCAACAGACAGTTTTTTGGCCATGCAATCTGTGTAGTGGACGAATTCGGAAGTCCAATTTCTTCCCAGTTTATTGCGCGTCGGTCAGTCGCGAGCATAAACTGTACTCTACGCGGGGGGTAAATCTCGAGTCTCACCGTGTCTGAACTTGTAGTAGCTTAGGTTCGTGTGTTAGAACAAGAATCCAACCTCCGTCCAACTTTAATAGGGGAGAGAAAAAGGAAATACGTGTGCTTCCAGCCAAGTGTTTGCTTGATTCAACAATAAGCACTCTTTACACAAACACATACACCCCATGTGAAAAGCACATAAATCAAGGGATAAACAACACCCAAAAAAAAGGCCACACCAAAAGGAGGAGGCGCTATTGTCAGCCAAACTTTATCCATTATGACGAGGTTATCAAATTAAGTTCATAAATATCTTGTATGTACAAGATTCTGCCTTAAAAGTACGAATCTCTCTGTTTTTATAAATAATATTAGGCAGCAATCAGCAGTGATAACAACTCCCCCAAGCCTAGCTTATGTTGCAACCTCTAGAATTTCCTGAAGATTCCATCAGAAGAAATAGCCCTCTAAATCTTCTTCATCTCTCACAATATCAGCTCTGCTGTAACTTCTTTCAACATATCCCAATGTCTGCCGCCTCTGCAAGCGCAGAACATGCATTACAACATCGGGAGTAAGAGTTACACGTGATCGATCTTCTCTCCCATGCCTATTTGCCTCAATTATCTGCTCAGAGAAATAAACAATAAGAAAATTTGCAATCAAGAACATTCACCAGGTTCTATTCAATAGAATAGCACATTGATTGGAGATTAAATGCAAAGTCTAAAGATGAATAACAGATCAAGAAGGAAAAGAAAAGTCAGCACATGATACCTCTTCCACATTTTCAGGAACGGGAGGAATATCATTAGCAGCTTGAGGAGCCCATATTTTCACATCATTTTCAATACCGCAAGTAGCAACAATGGGAATGTGTGGGTGGGGCTCAAGTTGATTTACAACGTGTTGATCACCTACCATTAATCTCACCAGCTTAGCATCCTTCTTCTTCCAGATGAAAATATGACCACAATCTGAACCACTCAAAACATATTCATCATTTGGGCCAAAGAAGCTCACTCCTTTAACTGTCCGTGCGTTTCTATGACCAGAGTAAACCTGTGGCTGTTGAAGTTTATTTAAATCCTCAGATGTAGCAGAGGAAGGTGAACCACCCAACCCCATATTCTTCTGAAATAAATAGATGAGCTCATCATTATAAGAAACAAGGAGTTCGCTCAGGCTTGAGTAAGCCAATCCTGTGATATGGACATGATTTGAGCCAATTAAGTGAGGAGGGCAAAAGGTGTTAACAGGTATATCTGAATTACTTGTTGCATCCAATTGGCATTTTCTTATGTCATAAACACGTACATATTCATCCGATCCTCCAATCGCAAAGTAACAAGGATTTCTTGAATCAATCACAATTGAATTCAACCTTATCCTGCTTGAAGATTGCTTATCATTCCCAGTCAGTGAGGAGCAACGGAAAAGTTTTGTGGCAGAACTACTTCGCAGATCAAACTGCAAAAAGAAACAAAACTAATAACTTGGACTGCATAGCATTGAGGGAAGCTTCAATACGGAGAAAGCTTTGACACTTGACTAACATGTTGGATAAAACCATCTTCACCACAGCTATACAGTATGTGAGGACTTCCTGGCTCCAAAGCAAGCTTGTATACAGAACCTTGGTGCTTCCCCAACATAGTAGTCTCTAGCGTACCGTCATCTGAGAGATGGCCAAGCCTTACCTGAGAGTCCAATTAACATTAGAAGGGAATGGAGAACTATGAGAGATCATTGATAAAAGTAGGCTTGGCCTAAATCTGCACTCTTTACTTCACAATTTCTAAATATCACTCATATGATGGACCAGTGGCTAAGTGAATGGATCAACAAAAATATTTAAAAAGAAAATATCATGCAAACCGTACTTATTAGACTGTGCTTAAGTCCGGGGGTCTATTCATTTACTATTGACAAAATTTCAACATATCGGCATATTGAAAAGGAAAAGAAGGGGCAAGAAGCACATCAATGACAAAGTAAAACTAAAAGGCATTGTAGAAGAAGAATAAGACTGTCATTGTCCATTTCAATAATAAAAAGAGTAGAAAGAAAATAACCTCTTGACTCAATATTACTTTAACCCAATGACAATGGTTGAATTTTTAATGGAGAATCTCTGTTGGCCCAAGGGGTCAAAAAGAATATTTGGTGCAGAAAGTGATACCTTGCCATCACCAGCAGAAGTCACTATTTTGCGGTCGTCAGAAAATGGCATAATTCTTGTCTGAAATACGTTGTCAGAGTGACCAGAAGGATATTCAAACAACTTGGTTTTGAATGCCCAATTCCAAAACATAACTTGCTGGTCATCAGAACCTGAGACAAGAAGATCGCCAGTAGAGTTAAACTCCACAGCATTTACGCACCCATCATGACCATTTAACTTCCCATACAAATTCATTTGCTTTACTATGGCCTGCATAGAGAAGTAAACCTGATTAGGAAATTATCCAGTGGTAATATTATCATAGGACTATTGGTGAAAGCGGAGGACGATTCAGAGAACTGATTATCATCATCGTCTTCTACCCATCAGATTAAGTCAAAGAGTTTTAAAAAAAACAAAATTAGGTTCTGTAGCCGGCAGAACCACTTATGCCACTTTATAGCATACTTAACAAAGCAAAAATTGCAAAAACAGAAGTAACACAGCAATAGATACATAGTGTTCTAAGGTCGATCGGATTATCAAACGCGAGTCAGGAACTTCTTCATCTCCCTCATAATCCAGGATGCGAATCAGAAACTTGATCATGTTGGTTTCAGTTTTACTAAATAATAGTGGCCAATGACTGGATATTATGACGAACAATACGGTGCAATTCACTTTCTTTGCAAGCAGCGCGTGCATATAACCTTTCAGTTGCGCATCAAACGGAGGGGAAAAATCACAACTTTCATGAGTAATTGACAAGTATTCAAATTGGAAAGAAAAACAATTTGTCACCTCGGAAGCTAAAAATCGTCGAGCAAAATCGCGAGGATGGGACAAGCCCACCTCCCTTCTGTACACGTCTGGGAACCCATCTCGAGGTCGAATAATGCCCTGACGAATACTCTCCATTGGTAGAATTTCAGAATATAAGTCCAAAGCTCACTCCCCGGCCAAGATTGCAGCACATCGGAAGATCGTGCTCAAGTAGTTTTTGCTTTTTGCAGATTACATGTGAGAGTGCTGCGCCAAAGACAGTGATTGCCGAACAACGAAGTGCTATGCAGTAGGGCTGTACAAAAGATACGCTGGACGGGATCAGAGCCAACCCAAAACCGAAGTTCGGCCTATTTTGCTTTTTTTGTTTTTGTAAAGAGTGGGCTTTGGGCTTAGGAGCCGTGCTCCAGTCTGCTCCAGTACAAATATGAGATCGGGTGGGACTGATTCAGGTAGACCACACACCAGATTCCCCAATCTATTTTTATTTTTTTATGAAAGGCCAAAAATTACACATGATAAAACCAAGGTACCAGACCTGACCGATCATGGTATGGAATCCATCCTAAAACGAATAAAACTTGACAGCGTTATTGGGCCATGTGATTTTTCACATGAACACTGTATCCGATCTTCTCTATCGGTTATTGCATTATATGATAGCGTTTTCTTTCAAGCTCTAACTAAATAATCCCCCCCTTATTTCTAATGTTTTATTTCTCATACGTCGCATCTCTATTAAAATCCTATAACCCTGCTTCTTCAGTATTTTTCAAATTCAACTTGCAAAACTTTTCACTTGTTAGCAAACAGCCCTTTAAAGATCAAAACTGTATTAGCCTTGGTAATAACAGCGATGAGGATTTAGATCTTACACGGCAGGCAATCTTCTCATGCTTTATTGTTACGGGACGTGGCAGCAGATTCAGAGAGCCCTGTTTCCTCGAAGGTTACACGGAGACCAGGAAAAAAAAAAAGATACTCTTTTTTAACTATTGAAAAAAAAGAAAAGAAAAGAAACCATGAATTTATTCGGGATATATATAATTCCTCGTTGGGAATTTGATCTCGTGTGATGTTGAGGTTTGAAAAAAAAATAAAGGATTGAAGTTATTTTTATTTCTGTCAATCACATGATCATCAACGGATTTGTAGTCTCCAATGAAACTGTCTTTCAATTGCTGGATCTTCCCACGGTTGCTTCAGATTTAGGAGGACTGGACCATACTCAAAGGCCCACCCTTGGCAACTCCAGATCTGGGCATCCTCGTGTCATGTTCCTTCGATTCGGTGATATTTTTGTGCTTGTTTGGAAATTTATTTTCTCCAACAGTGCACGTAAATCAAGATAAAACATCTTAAAATTTGTAAAAATCATTTCGAAATTTGTAAAACCATCTTGAAATCTATAAAAATATCTTGAAATTTATAAACCATCTTAAAATCTATAAAATCACCTTGAAAATCATGATTTCTCTCTCAAAAAGGAAATTTTTTTTTTTGGATCTGAACGGAATTTGAAACACACTTTGCTGTTCTATCACAGCACTATCTCCAGTTTTTCTTCTGTACCATTAGGTCTCTTGTAACCTCCATGCTTTCAAGTAATGATATGCTTCGGTTCTATTGAAGAAGGGCTTCGTCATCAAACGTATCCGGAGGTGAAATGGGTATCCACTTGCCGTTCATCTGAATTGCTAGAGAACCAACTCAACTCAGCAAAACGGTTGAAAAAGCATTTTTAAATTTATAAAATTACTCTCACATATTTATCTTAACTTATATTAAAATACTTCTATGCGCTTGTTTGGGAAGCCATTCTTCCCAACGGTGCACGTAAGCCGAGACAAAACTATCTCGAAATCTGTAAAAACCATCTTGAAATCCATAAAAACCATCTTGAAATCCGTAAAACCATCTCGAAATTTCCAAAATACCTCGAAATCTATAAAATCCATTTTCCCAACGAATTTCTAATCGTTTCCAAACCAACCGATGGGAACTGGGAATCAGGATAGAAAAGGGAGAAGGGTTGTCCCCGTAATTAAATGAAAAATCCAAGGGTATCAAACAGGATCCATAATACTAAAATGACAGCGACGCGTAGCGAGAGCAGCAGCCAAAAAGCCATCCAAACAAAGCCGAACTCTCTCTTTTAAAGACGCCTTGTGGTTTCCTCTGCCCCTCACCCCTTTGGTCTCTCTTGCTCCATTTCTGCGTCTTAGCTATCGTGCGCTTCTGAAACAATCTCGTCCTCACAGTTTCATCCTCTCGATTTCTCAACTGTAAGTTATTTAGTCTCAATCTACGATCCTAATGTCTCTATCGAATTTATTTATCGTAGATCCCTAATTTAAGGTCAGCTCATGTTTGTTGATCTTATCGTCTCAATTACTTTTCTAGTTGCGGACTCGTGTGCTCTTGTTTGCAATCTTTGAATTGTAAGTCATTTTTGCATTTAGGTTGTGTCCTGTGTCAGATTTCGATTTTGATGTTTGAAAACAATTTTGATTAATTTGTAGATTGTCAATTCATTCCTTCGTGCTATTTATTTATTCGCCTGGTTTTACATTTCGATGGATCTTTCAGTCGATCTGTGGTGTCTCCAGGAGTTCTTAATTCAGTTGAACTGAAAATATCGTCCTTAGACATGTGATTTGTATCTTTGACGATTAAATGGTGCTGTGGTCGATACAGTTGGGATATTTTCTGCTATAATTAGAAGAATTATAGGTTTTTTTAGGTTACAGTTTACTGTCTTGTCGCTGCTGAAGATCTTTCTGCTGAGTCTTGCATATTCTTAAGTGCAATCGTAATCTTTCCCACTGTTTTGTTGATCACTGCTTCCATAGAGTGAATGTATCGGACTATAAGTATCAAGGGACAGCGGGCATTGGTATCACTTTTTGTCTTTTTCATGCTATCGTGATTGCTATTCGTTTTCATCTCCTCTAACGTGATTTCAAGGGGAAACATGGGAAGTTAAATTAGCTGTCAAGCTATTTTTTTTCCTGGTTTGATTGCTCTTTTTATGCTGGAACATTTGGAGATTATTCGATCTGAAGTTTGTGTATGACTCTTTCTGATGAATATCGTGGGTGGAAAATCTTTGTATGCCTTCTGATGTGATTGAGAGTCTTCATTTTTTATGGTGTTTGGCCCTGGAGTTGAATTGTTTACTTATCATATGCATTTTATTCCAACTTTTATTCAGGGCAATCATGAGTGATGAAGGAGAAAGGACCTGTCCTCTTTGTGCAGAAGAGATGGATTTGACTGATCAGCAGTTGAAGCCATGCAAATGTGGTTATGAGGTTTTCTTCCTTCCTTCATGTTTGTAACTCTGGAGATTCTTCATTTGTTCACTCTTGGAGCTGAAACTTTGTGCTTTGGAGGTTTTTCAATTGTTCATTTTAGTTTCGCCCATTTGTTCTCAGTGGTTCGTATTTTAGGATTTGGAGCCTTCTCCAGATTATGTTATCTTTGAAGGCTTATCCGATACCTTTCCTGTCATGCTCAGTTTTTTCCTGTTAAATCTATTACAACTTGGAATTAATGCTTGTAATACGACTGGATTGTAGTGAAATTAATCGTCTTTCAATTTCACATCTTAATTTCAGATATGCGTTTGGTGCTGGCATCACATAATGGACATGGCTGAGAAGGATGACACTGAGGGGAGGTGTCCTGCATGTCGAACTCCATATGACAAGGAGAAGATTGTAGGGATGGCTGCAAACTGTGAGAGGTTATTCCATTAACAATATTTTTGCAGTTTTGATTTGCATCAATGTCTTCGTTGGCTGTCCCTAGGCATCTTAAATATTTATGTCTTGTATGAAAAAACTGTCTTTTAAGGAATTCTCTTAACTTGCTATAAGAAACTTAAAGATAGA